>CM035181.1:15939880-15942380 GCA_020233015.1 Callinectes sapidus
ATAAAGGTAAAAAGAAAAAATAATATTACACATAACAAATGGAAAAGACGTTCAGTAAGACGCAAAAATTAATCGAAAATACATAAAAAAAAAAGTTAATAAATCATGCGACACTATAGACTGTTCACAAAATTTTCCTCCCAACATGACTTAACTTTATAGTATCCAATATTCTAATTAAAGATTAAAGAATATCTAGTCGTATTTCTCTTTTATAAGATACATAGAGGAAACACTTCTTACTTCACCATTAATACATTTTTTGTTATCATTATTATTTCCATGACTTTTTAATTAGTCTGAAAAAATCATTTTGGCTCCTCCTCCTAACTTATTTTTGTTCCTGCTAGTCTCTTTCTTTGTTTATGCTTTATAGAGATCTAAAATACCACCAAAGAATGGTTGTACCAGTGAATTAAATAATAACAGTATTTTCAAGTTATCCAGATTGAAATTATGCCCACGTAAATGCTTCATAATTAAAAGCAAACGAGGCTTAGTAAATGGCCTTCTTGTTCAATAACAAATTCAGAAAAAAACTATGGGTCCTAAAATGCATTCTAATTTCTCGCTTGGTAAATGTAAAGCCAATATACCTCACATGCCAGTCAGGAAAGCGGAAGCAATTAACAATATTTGAGCATAATTGGTTTTGGGGGCGTTCAGCTTATATTAAAAAAAGATAATAATAATTAAAAAATAATGTCTTGGAAAATTCCACTTTCCGAATTCTTTCTGTATGTAAGGACAATGAGAGAAAGTAAAGTAACACATGGCAAATATTTACGTCATGACTGCAAGGGATACCCGTGGCTCGCATCTTGAATCTGAGGCACAGTGATGAGGCAAGAAATGTTGGTTAAACTCCCTTAACATCATGTCTTGTTACTTTTTTCATCTTTTTTATTCAGTTTGTGGTTAGATATCCACAAAGGTAGACACATTGTGTATGATGGTGATTGATGAAAATAGACAGGTATGTTATATGCAGTAAATGTCACGTACAAGCTTCCTTTATCTTATATTCTCCTGTTCTTATGATGGTTGTTGAACACATTATTATGATATTGAATCGCTACAACTCACACTACTTCTTTACTTGTCCAATGCCGTTATTTCAGTCTAGAAAGGAAACATAATATAAGATATATTCAAGGAAGTCCGAAAACATCTATCAGGTCTTCATCCTGATCCAATAGACCAGTAAGCCTACACGTAGGAGTCTATATAAAAAGCATGATATTACCTGTACCCATCTGTCATCTTTCTCCAAACACCTGTTACCTTTTCCCGATTAGGTGACCTATGAAAGTGCTTATGTTCGTGGATACTTTCCGTGGCTTAAGCTTTGTTCTACGTGACAGTCCCTCTATATAAAACATAGATATCTCTATTCACACATCATTCTTATTCTTAAACTTGTATAATCCCTTTTTTCATTAACTGTTTTACAAGTAAGGCTTTTTTTACTTTTATTTCAATCTTGCAATCTGGTGTGTTAGAGTTCTATGCATTCTTCAGACTTTGACTTTCTAAGTGTACATACGAAATAATTTGTTGTGACGCATGCCCATATACATTCATCAGGGTGACATCGCGG
The DNA here is from genome assembly GCA_020233015.1 of Callinectes sapidus. Lineage (NCBI taxonomy): Eukaryota > Metazoa > Arthropoda > Malacostraca > Decapoda > Portunidae > Callinectes > Callinectes sapidus. The sequence continues at coordinate 15,941,481 of CM035181.1, forward strand.
GATAATCAAAAGCTTTTCCATTCTGAGTTCTAAATTCTAAGTTTCAATTTCCAAGTCAGAAACTCAATTCTCTGTACACACACAAAATTGCCTGCCTTAATGAGTTTACAAATTCACACAACCACACACCAAATCTGAGGATAAGTAGGTATTAATCTTTTTTTTTTTTTCAAACTAAAGCGTATTACAGATTTTTTCTAATGCCAAGGTTTACAAAAATATTAATAATAAAAAAATAAAGAGTTGCAAGAATCAAATAAAAAGCGTAATTTTTCATGTTTCATGAGGATTTACGGGAACACAAGCTCGTTCATAGTTATCAGGTATTATGTACGTAATATTCTTGATATATTGTTCATACGTGTAAGTAGTTCTAGTCTCAACACCATCCCATATATCTTCCCTGCTTTTATGTCTGACTTTTATGCCTATTGCTAATCTCCATTTCACTCGATATTCTTAGGACAGGACACTACAAAACACTGTGACTTTTAACCTATACTGATATCTTGCAATCTCTATATATTCAATCCAGAATCTCTCCTTTCAGTCCTGGCGTTTCGTAAATGTCCTCCACTCTCTTCTTTCCACAAACTGCTTCGTCTCCTTACCATTACCTAGAATCTCCTCTCAGACAATTAGAGCCTCACTCATCATATTACTCCATCACTGCTGTGACCGTACAATGAAATTCTCTTTGATAAAAGTAATAACAAACCTTTCATTACCAATGCTGTTTTAATTATAGTTGTTATTATCGTTCTTTTTTTCCAACACTACCAACACAGAGTAGTATCAGCAAAGACTGAGTAGTGAGTCACCTTATCGAAATGGACAATACATACTCATAGTGGTGACAATGCTCCCAGCTTCCTCGACATTGCCATTTGTACCGACACA
>CM035181.1:15947380-15953861 GCA_020233015.1 Callinectes sapidus
AGATGGCAGCACGCGCTCTCGCCTCCTGAATCTGTCACTAGGGGCATGTAGCAGCGTAACTCATCTTTTATAGCCGCGAAATGCAGTCACTCAGGGGGAGGCAAGAGTAACGGTACTGAAGCCGCTCACTGATGCAGTGTGAGGACGTGGAGAATGGGTTTATTCTCCAGTAGCTCAGGGGGCGAGACGTGCTTTGTGGTATTAGCTGCTCTTTTTTCCTCCTTCCTGTGGGCGGTAAGGGTTAGGTGGTATTAGGGAGGTGGGCTGTAACACATACGAGAAACCGAACACCTGCAGCTGCACCTTATCCTACGTGAGAGGAGAGGAGCGTTTCGGGAGCTTAACAAGGATGCTTTACTGTTATGTGTTAAAAGTACGAGGCGTATCGTTACCTGCTATCCCCTCAGATATACGTGAGCGCGCACACACACTCTAAGGAAAACCTGAGGAATACACTAGAAATATTTCCGTTACAGCTTAGTATTTGCGTTATTTCTTTATATACTGCCAACGGCCACACCACGTTGAACACACCGTCTAATTTATTTATACGTGTCAGTTCAGATTCTTTGTTTTCTTTGTTTTGTTCGTTTTTTCTTTCTTTCTTTCTTTTTTTTTTTTTTTTTTTATTTCTTTTTTTTTTTTTTTTGAGGCAGTACGGGAGACTTCCGCTTGTGGCTAATATACGATAATATACAGACGAGAAAACCGAAGAAATAATGTGGAGGCATCTTTCTTACAAGGCAGACTTTGTGTTATCGTTCTTACATGTACGTTATTATTTTCTTTTCTACGTAGTTTGAGTTGCTTTCCTTTGTAGCTTCGCCTGTGAGCAACGAACGTACATCACCTCACCCAAGTGGTTCTAAGTAATCATGTGACGGTGAATTCTCTTTGTTCTCTTTTCATCAGACAAGTCTTCGTTTTCATCCCGGCAGTAATCATTAACATCTTCAAAGCTTTATATTAAGTGCTCTCCTCTCTCTCTCTCTCTCTCTCTCTCTCTCTCTCTCTCTCTCTCTCTCTCTCTCTCTCTCTCTCTCTCTCTCTCTCTCTCTCTCTCTCTTCCCCCACCTCTTGCCTTTTTACTGCCCAGCCTTAGCTTGTGTGGTGAGTGTTTGTGATGTGTGATGAGCTTCTTCCTTCATTATGTTCTCTTGTTCTTTGATACAGTGATTATCTAAAGGAGGAAATTGTTTTGATCTCGGCTTATTGTGGATTTCAAGAGACAGAACACGCTTTCGTGTTGGAAGATGAAGTCCTTGCAAGATTGTAAAGCTTATGACATGTCATTGAGTAGAAGTAATGGTTTCGTGTGTGTGTGTGTGTGTGTGTGTGTGTGTTACGACCAGTCCACCACCTGCACGCCGGAACAATCTCCACACCCCAACCACCACCTCACCGAGCTCTCAACTCCCACTTCTAACAAGAAGCAAAGCTTCGGTGCTTCACTCCTCACCCACCAGCTCACCTTCCGTGCGCTGGACTTCGTTTCTCCAGTTCTTTGAAACGCCGAGACTGTCCAGCCGCACGGATACAAATAAAATCCAGGGCAACATAATTAATAAATGAAATTCTAGTCGTAAATTCTTCACTGATTTGGGTGGCTGAACAATCCAGTATACGCGGGAATGAACAGTCTGATATGCTAGCTTGGTCTGCCGCAGAGCTTGAGGGAGCGTGGAACCTCCATCAGAATCTGCAGTCATGTCTCTCGGTTGTTAAATCATCAGCAGAACGCCTGTGGCAAAGTCACTGGGACAACCTCCACCTACACACCATCAAACCCATCCTAGGCAAGTGGGCTTCCTCCAATTGCCCCACAAGGCGGGAGGAGGTAGTCCTCACACGCCTCAGGAAGGCTGCACCCTCCTTACCCACATGCTCCCCTACATAGCCAACACCTTCCCACCACAATGTTCCATATGTAACGTCACCCTCTCTGTCGAGTGCATCCTGCTTCACTGTGTGCGTTACCGTGAGGAGGAATTGATTAGAGAGTTGTGATTTATTTGTATATATTGTGTCACGTATGTATATATTTCATCAAAATATTCGTAAATAAAAATATGGAAGTGTGTATGATTCCAGTCTTGTTTGATTTGATATGAATATCTTCCCTTTTTCTTGTATATAAGCAATACATAATGAAATTACGTAGCCACCCTATGCGCTTGTGTGTTACCCCTCTCTCTCCATGCCCTGACAAAAGGGCAATAGTTTTGTGGTAGGAGTAGGTACCCAGTGTGAATGAAGCGTGCATATAATGATATGAAGGTGTGACTGTTGTTTTTGTTGCTGCTGCTGTGGTTGTCATGGTTGTTGTTGTTTTTACTGTTGTTTGAATACTGATAAAGGAAAATAACAAAAGTGAAAAAAATAAAATATAAATTCATTTATTAAAAAAGAACGAATCAAAATATATATGCTAATAAGCAAAACAATTACACCAATTAAAAATAAAATTAAATGTCGTAATACCCATGTTAAGATTATGCAAAAAAAAAAAAAAATACATTGAGTCATTGGCTTCTGCCCCTCTCTTGTATACTTTCTACATCGGATCACCATTACCACCGTTATAGCAAGTATAAGTGTTACCCTCCCTCCCTTCTTAGCGTATCTTACGACTTTATTTAGTCAGGGTTCTCATGCATGTGTATATGTTTGTATTTGTATTATTTCATACGTTTTGGTGACGGGTAGTTTTAGTCTTAAGTATGATGAAAGAACATGTAAGTTATTTCCTGTTTGTTTTCCCCCTCATTTCTTTTCTTTGTTATGATCTGTGCTCCTGTCTGGGCACATGGTTTAAACTCACACGGGGAGTAACAGAGTGCGTGTGCGTGTGTGTGTGTGTGTGTGTGTGTCGTGCGCACTGTTGACGAATCAAACAACCCATATACATTGATTTTTGCTCTTTTGCAAGTCTCATTCTCAGTCAATTGGCCAGTCTAGCTCAGTCTACTCTCTCTTTCTCTTTCTCTCTCTCTCTCTCTCTCTCTCTCTCTCTCTCTCTCTCTCTCTCTCTCTCTCTCTCTCTCTCTCTCTCTCTCTCTCTCTCTCTCTCTCATTCTTAATCGCTTTCCCTATGCATCTTTTATGTGGTGTACAGATCAGCAACATTCATAATGTGTTACATATATTGCACTGGGCCATATAAATGCACTGTCCTTGGGGAATTAAAGGAGATGAGGCACTCGACGCGATTAGATACCGTACCTTCACAAGACAAGGCACGAGAATAACAGGGTAACCAAGTAAAGGAAAGTTCTGCGAAGTAGTGAGGTAAGTGATGCAGTTTAGAGTGATACAGTGCAACCTCAATGCAGCCTTAGTGGTTGTTGTCTTATTGACGCGGTTAGTGAAGGATAGGGCAGCGTGCACCTCAACGTCAAGGACAGGGATCGTTGTTTGCAAGGGAAATATCATCACGTGCAAAGTTATTGGAGAGGCGAAGAAGACTGCAGGACTGAGTTGTTCGGACCAGGAACAGCAGCATCACCTGCCTTTTACCTGGTTAACATGTCACGTCCTTTTCCTACCACTTCTCTCTTCAGTGCATGTCATTCCTCATATCCCTACTCCTGCCTCTCTCTCTCTCTCTCTCTCTCTCTCTCTCTCTCTCTCTCTCTCTCTCTCTCTCTCTCTCTCTCTCTCTCTCTCTCTCTCTCTCTCTTTCTTTTGTGAGGGGGCAGGGTAGATGCATGAGTGGGTGTGTATAAGTCTCTCTGCGTGTGTGTGTGTGTGTGTGTGTGTGTGTGTGTGTGTGTGTGTGTGTGTGTGTGTGTGTGTGTTTGTGTGTGTGAGTGTGTGTAGTGTAGTGTCAGGATTCCACACTAAGGAAAGTTATTCAATTAGCTGCCTCACAACAGCAACCAAGAAACTAAAGACATGTAATAATAACAGGCAGGAACTGAATGTGAAAATATTCAGTTTAAACATGTGAAGAAAAGCAACATTTCTAGCCTTATCATTTTCATCTTGGCGAATAAAGAACTGTGTGTATTTCCCAGTATCATATTTTCTATCCACAGACATCATTATCCTCCCAAACAAACGATATTGCGTTCATCCGAGAAAATGTAAAATTCTTACACACGATTAATGTTGTGGTGGAAAAAAAACATAATCGCTATCTGAATGAAAACAATAGATATGTTGATATTCTGCGGATAATTCTTCTTTTATTCTTATAAGGATTATGTTCTATACCTTCACATTCTTTGGGTGCAATAATTTTCATCTTCACACACATTACAAACTTTGGTTTACAAGATAACATTTTAGTCCATGTTACGAGTATTATTCTTTACTAAGATGAAAAATTCAGATAATCTCGACTATCTCACTTTTCTTTTATAAACATCTTCCTTCCCATTCCACGACCTGGTTGCACAAAACTCTCCTTTTCTCATTTATATTCTATCCATCTCCCTGAATCAAGAAATAACACACATTTTTCAGTCTCTTATCCCTTTTCCTGATAACCTCTGGAGCTGCCTTCCAGCATTTGTCTTTCCTCCTGCCTATGACAAACTTTTTAGGGAGGCGTCAAGAAACTTCGTGCAATTTGGGATTTACTTTCTGACACTCCTTCCCTGCAGACTGATACTTTAAACAGACACTTTCTTCTTATACCTTTTGCCTCTTCAACATATAAAAAAAAAAAAAAACGTTCCCTTCTACTCTTCTTCCGAGAAACGACAACACCTTCACATAAGACATCATCATTTACATATACCCAAACAATTTACTCTGATCACATTCACGTTATCTCCACCAACCCAGTTTCACCTATAAACGTCCCGCTGATGTACGGTAAGTCAGGTAACAAATTATGCTACTAATGCCCAGGGTTCGGGTACAGGCTGCACCACCACTACCACCACCACCACCACCACTACTACCACGCGGCGGCCGGCTCTTCCCTCCCTCACGCTGCCTTGTGGTCTGATCGCTGCCATTTGTCAACCACTACGCCTTGAACTGACACGCTCATTCGTCTTGTTATTCAGTGCGCTAAATCACATCCTCTAGCGTCGCCCGTACTCTTTATGTTCAATGTCTTATATTTTCGACGCACCTAAGTATAAAAGATAGGACTCGTAAAGGGTATGTCGAGAAAAAAATTTTGTGTTTTGTTGTGTTGTTTATTTCGTGTAATGTTTGTTGTTTATTCAATGGAGAGTACATTTGGTTTATTACATTGCATTCATATTCTCTCTCTCTCTCTCTCTCTCTCTCTCTCTCTCTCTCTCTCTCTCTCTCTCTCTCTCTCTCTCTCTCTCACACACACACACCAGCTATTTATTTATCTGTCAATCAATTATCTATCCCATAGCAATGCTGAATATATTTGTCTTTAATCTATATCAGGTCGCAGCGAAAAAAAAAAAAAAGGTGGGGGGGGGGGGGAAATGTGACACATGTTTCCATGTCATACTGTGTCTGTTTTGGTTTAATTATTCCATCGTGGATTGCAATTTTCCAGCTAAACTGTCCATCACGAGCGTTGAGCAGCTTACTGATCCTCTCCATGTACAATGAGTTCTCTAATGCATTGATGTTTCTATATCATATTCACCATTTTACATCGTATCTGTATTTTCCTTCAAGGTAACATTATATTTATAACATTTTTTTCACGAATAACATTATTCACGGACATTTTTTTATCATTCATCATCACTATTTTTCTCTTCTAAACTCTTGTAATATTTCTTTCAAAGACAAGTTACATTTTGCCTAATGCAGCAATTTAGATCATCAACACTTTAACCACAGATAAGTTTTCTTTTAGATCCATTTATTATGATAATAGTAATAATAATGATTATTATAATTGTTATTATTATTGTTGTTGTTGTTGTTGTTATTGTTGTTGTTGTTGTTGTTGTTGTTATTATTATTATTATTATTATTTTATTATTATTATTATTATTATTATTATTATTATTATTATTATTATTATTATTATTATTATTGTTGTTGTTGTTATTATTATTATTAACATTAGTGTTATTATTACTATTATTATCATTTAGAGCGACAAGGCAGCCCTCCCAATACTACATCCACAAACAAGTCAGGCACAGGTATAGCAAAACGAACTACGAGCTACCCTTAACCATCAGTAATTCCACCGGTGACAACTCAACCAGCACCTGTTCACTTAATGACAACACATACCAGGAATAATTTAACTTCATAGACATCATAGCGTGACGCATTTCATCATTATCATCTACGCCATTACGTGTATTGTTCGGACCATCACAGGTTGAATTATTGCATTATAGTCATGTTATTTCATCTGGATCGCTTGTTGGAGTGTGTCACGCATGCTCTTTTCCACTTAAGCATAAACATGGACTCCAATCCTTTTGTATCTCTTCATAATGTCGAGATGTGGCCAGTTGATGGATATTAAGCAAAAGTTTTACAAATCTATACACATATTTGAATCTAATTTTAATAA
>CM035181.1:15957211-15962211 GCA_020233015.1 Callinectes sapidus
ATAAACACACACACACACACACACACACACACACACACACACACTCGTATACATATACCGGTCGGTTACCATAATGACTAAAATACAGATGGGTAGGAGTGATAAGTAAATACAAGAGGCATATAATATAATAGGTATGTTGGCCTCTTGTAGTATCCTCTTTTAATCATATTATGGTAGTTTATCGTCTGCTTTACCTATTGTTTCTTATGTTGGAGGAAAAGTCACCAAGCAAAATTATTAATGAACAATAACTATCAAGGAATAAGCAGTAGCAAGGTTTCCACACAACAAATGTGTGGGGTGGATCCATATCTAAGACGATAAAAAGGATTCACTTAATTAGCTCGCGTTTCCCCAAGAGAAATTACAACAAGGAAAAACGGAAACAACGAAAATGAACAAGGGGTGCGCCACGGTACATCACGATGCTCCTTGCCTCTTTCTACTGGTTTAACTAGATTCCTTACACCGATAAGGCCCTGAACCAGGATTACGTTATTTATGTAGTAGTTTCCAACCTTCGGAAAGGTTAACCACTTGAATACCATCTATTCTATAACATGTATTCAACCATAATATAAGATGATACAAAATGTTTAAGATTTTCTGTTGTTGTTATTTTTGTTATGTACAAAACAGATGTTTCCAACTTTAGAAATACTTACTGGCGCATCTAAGTGCTCTGGATTCTGAAAGAATCATTCAAACTAAATGTGGTCTGATGCACGTTTTAAATGTCATAGCAAGTACAATCATTAAAATGTTAACATTTTGTAGAATTTAGAAATTCATTTTTGCCGGGTTAATTCAAAGGTTACCAAAATTAAGTAGCGAGTGTCATACAGACTTTTCCTACTGAGTTAATCACTTTTGTTACTCACAATAAGAATCATTATCTTCCCCTGAAACCCCCTCCATATTCACTGAAATTTTCCATAGCAGTGTGAGTGTACAAGGTAATCTAATTTGTATATTTGGGGGATCTGAAGGAAGCGCTGGTATTCACCCTCTGGTATTATGTTTTTTTTTTTTTTTTTTTTTTTACGTTCTGGAAAAACGAGTACATCATTCACCGTCGATGTAGCAGCGTAAAATAACTTTCATTTCTATTTTGTACATTCGATATCATTTCACTGAGTTTTTACAATTTCATTTATCATTTCACCAGACGATTAAATGAATGAAACACTACATATTCTTTTTTATAACAAGCTCTATTCTACGTAGCATATATCAAATATTCAAACAGCTGCGCCCAGCGAGTCATTGCAACATATGTATATCAACACTTTTTACATATATGACATATACAAACGAGAAAGCTTAGGAGAGTAAGTGGTGTGGTGGTAGGAAAAATATATCACTGTGTCAATGTCATAAGCTTTCCAGGGCATAACGGACTGAAATTTTTTATACAAGCGAGGTATGATTTTTCCTGCCGAAATTACAACAAAGAGAGATTGATAACTCATAAGATGTTAAAAAAGATGGACCAGGTCTTATAATTCTGCACCCAAGAAAGAAGTGCGCTTGTCAGAGTTCTTTGAAATAAGGTGAGCATAGCCTTCCACTAAAATCTTCTAGCATCATGAATAGTTTATTGAGTGTTTAAAAAAGGGTTTTAAATCATAGTTTTGCAACTGCGAATAGACCAAGAAAAATAATGAACAAAAGTTCTTACTATTTATGGAATCTTTTTTTAAATAATCACCTTTCTTTGGATAAGGATAGGCGGTTCTTGGATGCCGAGATATAGCAATATTAAATCGGGTCCATCTTTCATCACCTTGTATTCTAAATGAGGTTGAGGAGGGCATGATTTATAGAAATGAGATGCATTTACAGAACATAGTTGCGGAGAGAGAGAGAGAGAGAGAGAGAGAGAGAGAGAGAGAGAGAGAGAGAGAGAGAGAGAGAGAGAGAGAGAGAGAGAGAGAGAGATTCATTTGCATCATACTCTTATTAATTCACATAACTTTACAGCATGACTTCCCCTCGCCTCTTATTTCTCCCCCACATCTTTAGATTTATCTTCACGCCTTCCCTTCTCAATGTTCCTCCCTCCAACAACGCTCTTAGCCTTTCCTGTCTGTCATCTTCAGACTTCACGTCTCTTGAGATAATTCACACACACACACACACACACACACACACACACACACACACACACACACACACACACACACATTTGATACATAAGCTTAATTTCGTGTTGTCTGCCAGTTACAGCTTCCATATCATCCTCGTTAGAATAATGAAGAGAAAAATAGTATTTGATCCTGATGTACACGTTACGCTTTTGACGGGTTGATTGACAGAAATATTTAAAACATTCAATATGCTAAAAAAAAATAATTATAAAATAAAAAAAAACACCCCATCACTAGAAAAGCGTGTACTATAGAATACTGAAAATTGTACAGCATGAAAACAAAATCAATCTCGTATTTTTTTCTTTCATTATGTCAATGCTAACATTTTTTTTCGGTGTTCTGAATATAAACAAATGACAAAAACATAACTAAAAAGGAAAACACACGTGTAATATATGTAGATCTGAACAAAAATAACCCAAACAAAAATATGAAGACTCAAATTACATCATACTTATCAAAACCGGCAGAGAAGGTTAGCAAGTCCCTCTTTTCTTTAACCACATCAAATACGACGGACAATGCATAACACACTCGCCGTTAATAGAAATAGTCCACTCCCTCCCAAGAATCTATTAGCAATCAGATTCAATACACAAACTGTCACCTAATCATAACCCACTTCTATTCCACAGTGTTTAGAGTTGTTCCTTTAATTGTTCCTTTAATCCCAAGGACACTAATCTACTAAAAACAAAAACAAAAAATCAATTTAAAAAAAAACTGTTAATGATCGGGATCTGTAGCCAAACTGTTGCCAGATTAAAATACAAGAGATTGAGAGGGACACACAACACAGTAAGTAAATGTAAAAAGTTACTACACTTTTCACATCACGGTACATAGATTTTCACGGAGAATTTAATCCAGACAAATACCCACAACTTTGCCGCTCGAACGAAAACCCTTTGTCGTGAGCTTTGAAAACCCACATTTTCGCGACAGCAGAGACCAACGGACGCAAACATCACAGCTACCAATACCGGAAAGGTTGAAGCAAAACTCTTGGTGGTCTAATCCACGGGCAGCTCTCCTTCTCCTCCTACCTGAGAACTACATAGCTTAATAAAAAGTAGTGGAAGGAAAGACCATGAGTATCTTAGTAGAAAACTCCAACACATAACTACGACGTATTCCAGACGAATGAAGGTGAACATAGTAAAACTAGACAGGATTAAAGTTCTTTCGGTGTAGTTTACCAGTGGAGTACATTCTTTCAGCCAGCATGGGAAATTGCTCTTTAATGATAATGAGGCTTTAAAGGAAGCGGTGCAGACGAGAACACGAGGAGGGTTAAAACTATAGCCTTCCAGCGTTTCCATCACGGCCGCATATGTAATTCGCCGGAGTGTTTTTGTAACCGTAATAGCATTCATCTTGCTGCTTTGATTCCCCCAACCACAGTCAAAGAAGTCCGGAAAGTAGCTCCTGATTAGAGTTCTCGATAACTGCACAAGTTTACTCACCTTTTTGGATACATTTTTTTTTTATGCTTATGATGCAAACATGTATACATTGTCATTTTTATATATTCTGAATTCCAATTCACTTCGATAGCTCACCTTGAATATTTTTTGGTTTAGTATAAGTTAATGGGATTTTCAAGCGTGTTTTCATGATTCTAATTAGAATTAAACGCATTCTGCATCACATATTAAGAAAAATGTCAATCTTCAAAATTTTTCTTAAAAAACTATTTATCATACCTTTAAAGTACAAGGTCATTCTGGAGAATAGCACGGTATACCTCACTATTAAATATTAGGGTATGTATCATAAATGGTTTAAATGATGCATTGTTGTTTTGCACATGACTGTTGACAATTAGGAAAGAGAGAAAGAAATACAAGATAACGCTAAAGACCCACACCACAATAATACTCACAAAGTTACTAGCAAGAGAAATGGTGTTAAGTCTGACGGAGCGAGGCGTGCGTGATTGTGTAAATTTACATAGGCATTTGCTTACACACGAGTCTACCGGGCCGGAAGTGAAACGCCAAAACTTTTCTCGAGGCCAATCAACCCGCAGCACACTCAGCAAGCGGGCCCATCTCCACTAGGAAGCTCGAATATCTTATAGCATGACAGCTTGTGATGATACGCAAATACAAGTTCACACAAGTTGATACAAGTGAATGGAAGTGAATGTTAAGCTGCAACAAGTCTTCGCATCAGAGGTATAGTCCGTTTCAACAATCCTTTCACAACAATTCAGCCATCTGACAACACGTGGGAATGGTAACACTGCATGGACTGTTGCTCCCACCCGCTGATTGCTCTACATGTCCGAGTCTTGTTTTGAAACATGTAGCGAGTTGATTTTTATTTCTCGAGAAATTGAGAAAAAATAATAAAAAATCATTTAATTGCAAAATACCTTATTTTCTATTTACCTTATTATTTTTTCATTGATTTGATTTTTATTCTCAAAACTCGTATGCTTCACAGCTTTAGGTCTTTTCATCAAGACTTGATGATGCCACATAAATAAAGTTACATTCTCGTTTATTTTCCCACCATAATGAAGCAGTGTCTTTGCTCAATAGTTAGTAAGGCCATGAAAGCAACCCGAGGTATGAGGCTGGAAAGTTTTAACATACGATCCTTATAACAAACTAATTAAACAGATATATTGCTTGAAAGACCCAATTCGATATCCTTATAAGCCTATCTATTTATTTTTTTAAGGAGAAAAAGACTTAATTCTGTAAGCACCACCATGACTCCTGTCTTTGGCAAAGAGGAAGGAGTTTAGGGTTCCATGGGAGCATTATGGGAAGTGAGTTTGCCGCATTATGTAGTAAGGTTAACAGCTGGCTCAACACGCCTCTCCTTCCTTAC
>CM035181.1:15967211-15971040 GCA_020233015.1 Callinectes sapidus
ATATAAAATTCGTCGCAAAAGAGAAAAATTGTTAGTTTTATATAAAATGAACAAAAAGGCAATCGTGAGTATGAGGTGACAATATTCACTTCCTGGAAGTGGAAAAACAATGCAAGGCAGCATATAGCCGAGTTAACAAGTGAAGGGATGAAAGATTTCTGATATTGGTTCACCCTTGAATTGGTAAAATGGACAGAAGAGGGATGGGAGTGAGAAGCGAGTTTTATGCAGCTTGGTCCTGTGAGAGCAGGAGGCATGCCTGTAGCAAGTCCACAAGAGATATAGCCATGAAAATATTGAGGGAGAATATACGAACAAAAACAACACAGAAGGGGAGTGTGAGATATTACCGAAACGATGGAGCAAATAGCTTTTGGTCGCACCCTGTTTAAAGGCGATGCGTGGCTGAGCCTTTCAACGCGAGAAGTATTCACTGCTTGTACAAGAGAAAGAAATAAAACTATTTTATTGAATTTTCGTGTATAGATTTTTCCTTTTACTTTCTCTGCTTCAATAAAGAGTCCAAATCCTACAATTCTGGTCAGTTAATAATTCAGTTCAACGATGAATCCTTTCAAAGACATGAAAAAGTGCTTTGATTATTTATGGAGACAAAATCGACTTCGCTCAGGAATAAATATCATGCTCTATGTAAGAGCCAATTTGACACATGCCATGAGTCCGAATCTATCTGAAGCTGCAATAAAGGACCCTTTGCCACTCTCTTTAAGTTCTGTGACCCATGTGATATTTGTGCAGGACTTATTTTTACCACATTTCCTTTTCTCGAGAAACTGACAGTGACAACATGCACTGCTATGGAGGTCACTCATTAGTTGTTAAGGGTGTCCTGCTTTTTAATAAGAGTATTCATAAACCCTTTATGCACCCTAGATGTAAGCATATCTGAGTTTAAACTAAATCAAGGAAATCTTATCCCGGAGTGCGTTATACAGGTTAAAGAAAAACACAAATGAATTAGCCAGTAGTGATATTTCTTATCTGTTAATGAAAAAAATTACTCTCTAGATGTCTGAAGAGGAAAATAAGTCACCCGATATTAATATTCTTATATTTTTTAAATGTTATGGAGTCTAGCCAAGTATACATATACGAAAAGGAAGAAACGTTTATTATCTAGATGACTAAGTATAATTTGGAAAGTATTTGGCTTTGTTAACTTTAGAGATGTTTTGATGCTTCTCTATCAGGTGGTCCAAGTTGTAGGAAAGAGGAAAAACAGTACTTCAAAGTTTGCCAGAGGAATGGATAAATAAGTAAAGAGACCGATTAGCTTTCGCATTAGAAAGGCTCACTCAAATTTCCCATTGCCTCCCCGTCCCGCTCTGTTCAGTAAACCAGTGACCTTCATTCTTGGTAACGTTCCGGCTTTGGATTTATGACCATGTTAATTCAACCTGGCCTTACATAATATATATATATATATATATATATATATATATATATATATATATATATATATAGTATATATATATATATATATATATATATATATATATATATATATATATATATATATATATATATATATATATATATATATATATAAACACACACACACCATAATGTGTACAAACTTAGCAACGTACAGACATATTGTACTGCTGCCATGAACGGAAAATGTATTGAAAGAAGAATAGTCAGTTGTCATATTCATCTCAAAGAACTCTCGTAACGAACTGAGTATTGCAGGGCGTGATATTGGCAGGCGTCAATCACACTTCAATCATTATTACAGTAGAGCAGACCACGTCATTGGATGATATCTGAGCACTAAGCCACACTATGAGAGGCTAAGACGTACTGGAAGGAGGTGAAAGCCAAAACCCTGGGAATAAGAAAAGAGGGCCAAGAGTATGAAGAAGGACGAGGAGGGTATGAATTAGGGAGTAGAACGTAGAGTTCGGGTTTCCTAACGGCAGTGACGTTATTACTCTTAATGAGCGTCAGGTGCAGGGTATGGGTAGTCAGGTGGGATATATGTGAGAGAAACATCCTGCACGGCGAAGGGGCATCCAGTACAAATGCAATATAGAACTCAGACCGTTGGAAGACTGTTGCTATATAAAAGACAATTTTTTTTTAAATCGAAGCCTTTTCTTTGTTACAGTGGATGTTAGTAAGGTTTTAAAGGATGTATTTTCTTTATAAATGCATAGTGAAAATAATGATTAAATAGAGCCGCACCTCTGAAACGATACTTTCACAAAAAATGAGATCCTCATATATGAATGATAAACTTTTGTCATAATTACATACAACTTTTTAAGACATATTTCATATTCTGTAGTGGCAAAAAAATATTTAACTCTTTTTTTTCTGTGACCATTAAGTAATTTTTTGAGGGGGTCTTTCTAACCATAAACAATAGAAAAGAAAGAAATTAAGAGTAAAGCACTGAAGCACTGAGATCTGTATCTCGAAAAAATATATATGTATATCAGAACTCAATAATATCTATGAATCAGAATAGAAATATTGATACAGAAATTTTATCAATAAAAGAACTGTGAGTATTTATTTTGAAACTTTGTTTGACAGTGAAATGTAGTTAAGTTAAGATACTACTAAATATGCACGCTTATTATAAAGAAAAAAATATTTAACAAATACAAAATATTTCTTCTTCACTTAAGAAGCATCTCCTTATTATAAATTATAAATTTTACTTTTTCAGTACCTCAGAAAGGAACACTTGCGTATGTGTGACACTTCAGCTAAACATGTACGTGTAGATCATGTACACGCTGCGGTCATAACAGGCGGATTTAGACACCAAAGCGGCTACTTGTGACTCGCGTGGAAGAGTGGAATTGTCCACAAAATTTAACAACACACACATACACACACAGAGAGAGGGAGATAGATAGATAGATAGAGAGAGAGAGAGAGAGAGAGAGAGAGAGAGAGAGAGAGAGAGAGAGAGAGAGAGAGAGAGAGAATGGTCGCGGGAAAATTACATAATTTTTCTATCACGTTTGAGTTTGACCCCTAAACTTTTATCCTCCCTAGTTTAAATATTTATGTTGCCGTTCAATCTTTTTTTTTTAGCAATTTCGTGACTTTGTATAAAAATGGTAGATTTCTCTCTCTCTCTCTCTCTCTCTCTCTCTCTCTCTCTCTCTCTCTCTCTCTCTCTCTCTCTCTCTCTCTCTCTCTCTCTCTCTCTCTCCTTTCCCTGGGCAGATCCGACTACAATCACCAAACAAAGGCACACTAATATTCACTGCAAAAAAGAAGCTCAAGTTCCACGCAACTTTACAGTGCATGACATATCACTTGGTGGGATGGCGATGGGGTGGAGTGATTGAGTGTTAGAGATCTTGCTTGATGAGTATGAGTGTTGGGGAGTGTTGGGATGTAAATGTAATCTGTTTGGTGTGTAAAAGAGAGACCATATTTTCAAAGAGTTCTGCACCATACTTTCACTCTTTTTAAACGGTATAGCTGAGTTATACATTGATTTTTTTAGAGTGCCTGTTGTTTTCGTAACAGATTGCAACACTTCTGCAGTATTAGAAAGACAAATAAACTTTATAATCTAACTAATTACCTCTGTGGTAATCAAAAACCATTTCAGAATACGAACACATCATACTTACATTAAGACAGAGGAACACGGCTCGTATGTTGCTGTCTTTCAATTAGCCATATTTATTTTAGGCTTTAATTGGAGTAGTTTTCCATGATATCATTCTCAGAAAGCTGAAAATATTGCTTTCTCTCCATGTGCTTAAGATGCAAAAGAATTATAGCGATTTCTCTCTCTCTCTCTCTCTCTCTCTCTCTCTCTCTCTCTCTCTCTCTC
>CM035181.1:15981139-15994546 GCA_020233015.1 Callinectes sapidus
AGAGAGAGAGAGAGAGAGAGAGAGAGAGAGAGAGAGAGAGAGAGAGAGAGAGAGAGAGAGTTAAATAGATGTAGATAAGGATATTGAATGACAGATAGATGGATAAATTGATAGACTAGAAAGTAATTAAATGGTTGAATATTTAGGTTGTTAGACAGATAGATAAACAGATACAGATAAATATGATAAATAGATAAGTAGGCAAAGAGGTAGATAAAATAGTAATAAAACCATAAATAGATAGAAAGATAGATAGATATATAGGTAGATAAACCGATAGATATTTACTTGTATGCTATATACATACACTCATACATACTTACATACAGATAGACATATGTATAGTTATTTGAATATGCCTTCTGCAATTCTCTCTCTCTCTCTCTCTCTCTCTCTCTCTCTCTCTCTCTCTCTCTCTCTCTCTCTCTCTCTCTCTCTCTCTCTCTCTCTCTCTCTCTCATTCCGGTTAATGAACTCAGTGAAAAAGAAAAATGTTGATACACGAATACAATTAATATATACATAATTAAAGCATTTCTTGTGTCGCCAAGATACGATGAACAAATCTATTCCCCGTGATCATTAACTTATCTTTCTTACTCAACTCTGAATTATTTATATCTAACATTATTAAGCAGATGATAGAACTAAAAACCTTCTATCTTCTTTTCTGTGACTGACAAAATAATGATACCAGTAGAAACATCTTTAGTTTTGTTTTCCATGATTCAAATTTATGTGTAGTGGTTGTGATATTATTCTCAAAATATTAGTACGTTTCTTTTATTCTACTTTTTTTTTTTATTAATGGTAAAAGAATACTCGTTCCGCTCAACTTTAAACAATAATGATAATACTAAAAATATCTTCCATTTTTATCTCTCCTAAAATTATGCCTAGTGATAGCGAAATTATTCATAAAGTCTTGCGTTTCTTTCCTTTCTCATGACAAAGAAAGAAGTGGAAGAATAAAAAAGATAGGCATACTCATTTTAGTCTTCCAAAAATTTTCAACGGTCAGTCATTTTCTCTCCCTTTCTGCAGGGCAGAGAAGAAGAATTGGGAGAATAAAAACCACAGATACTTATTTTACTCTCCTAAAGTTTTACTTGCATTCATTCTCTCTCCCTCTGTGAAACCACCATTTTTTCTCTGGTGTATTATGTCAGTCTTTACTCATCTCACGAAGGTACACATGGTACTCCCATCTGAGTTCCCTCTCAACTCAGTCGCCTTCTACACTCATTTCTCCTCACTATCTCTCGTCTCATTATAATTATAGTCTTACAAGCTTCGTGGAACGTTCCTCTCACTCATCGCTTCTCATTTGTACATCAAGGACGTATATTGTTTCTCTTCAGTAAAAGAGAATTGAAAAAAATATATATAAACATGTACTGCTCTCTCTCTCTCTCTCTCTCTCTCTCTCTCTCTCTCTCTCTCTCTCTCTCTCTCTCTCTCTCTCTCCAAACCAGGATGCACACACACACACACACACACACACACACACACACACACACACACACACACGGGTCGTTAATTTCGCGATACTTTTCTCCAGTATTTTTAGTAGATTATCGTTTTTTTTTTATTGCATGTTGACTTTAGTGCAGGTGAAAGTGTGTGTGTGTGTGTGTGTGTGTGTGTGTGTGTGTGTGTGTGTGTGTGTGTGTGTTTAAAGAAGAATCTTTACATGATATGCACGTATTTTTCAACGTTAATGGGTTTCATCTGGACTACAGTTAACAATTTCTAGTTTAGTAGACTTTTTTAATTATTATTGCGATAGCGAGACAACCTGATATAGCAAAACATGCTCTGGGGGCCATGGGATCCCCGAGCGCATAGGTTCGAATACTGACTACGGTCTGAGTGGAGATTGGGCGTCCACCCAGGGTAACGGTTCCCAAGTGGGTGGGCTTTCAGATAGGAGGCCTCCATTAGGTGGTGTCTTTTAGCCAATAAATTCCCATGAAAACGCCCACTTAGTATAGATAAAAAAAAAAGTCTTCTATAGATAACTCAACGCGTTTAGGAAGACGAGTCATAATCATATTAGTTAACTAAACCTATGCAAAGAAGTAATTTCCAATGAGCCAACTCTCGTTCAGCGTAAACTGCCTCTATCCCTTTCCGTTGATGTTTTCAACACGCCATGATACCAATTTCGCATCACGTAAGATCAATGGCTTTAATTATCGAGAAGTCAAGCTAGCGAGAGGATGAGTCAATTGGCTCAGATCTTGGAGCAGCCCTCAGCGAGAAGCGCGTAAAGTTGCAGGTCTGGGCTCGTATTCTCAAATACTTCTGTGCTTCGTCTCCACGAATTTCAAAGGACTTTATTCAAATGTACACAAATTTTTCAAGGTGTTTTTACAGTTCTAGTGAGAGATTGACAAGATATCTACATTAGTAACTGAAGAAACATTCTTGAAAACCTTACTGATCATCTCTCTGGCCTTGGAAAATAGTCGTGGTGAGAGAGTAAAGACTTTCTGAATACTGACCCTTGTCTGGCGTACTGAGCGCGGGCGCGGCGTATTTCAAATAGGTAGGAAAATGTACCCCGCTTTTTTCTCCGGTCTGATAGCTACGATTCAAGACAGGGTTTTGGATACAAGTACAAGTTATGTGGTAGCATTTCAATGTGTTTATTTAGGTAATATGAATATGTTGTTTATTTACTCTGTATTACATTTATCACAAATATAGATGAATAAGCGTTTCACTTCTCCGTTGTCCATTTCCTCACATATATTTCACAAAATATTTTTAATAAAAAGTGGATTCATATGACTGCATATTATCATCATCAATGTATATTTAATGAATTTCATACCAGAGAAACATATTGTAACACTTCTCATGAAACGAGTATGTATTTTTCCGCATGTGAAGCGACGCCCCAGGAAAAGTAAAAAGTGCTGGACGATAATTTAATAAAATAACGAAAGAAATAAAGAAAATACAGAGGCTCGGGATTTTTCGTTGCTATTTCTGTGCAAGTGAACTGTGCTGGGTGGAGGGAAGTAAAATTGTCCTGACGTGCCAGTGACATCTGGAGGCAGAGCAGGAGGAAAAGGAGGAATAGGCAGCACAGAAAACTCTTATGGGGATGGGAGACTATAGGAAAATACTGCCATCGTCATAAATGTATCACCTTTTCATGTAATAAAAAGAACAAACAATATATAATTATTATTGTTTCACGTATAATGTTTCCTTCTTTAATTTTTTGAAGATTGATGAAACAGCTTGAACGACATTTACGACATATATGATTACTTTACATAACAATATAGTAAAAGCTATTGTGTCCTTGTGTGTTTGCAGTTTACAGATTTATGAATATTATATATTGAATCTATTCGTATATCTTAAGTTTATTTTTACTTACTCGTACATAATATCCGTACTATTAATTCATTATAGATGACACTCTGGTTTGTTTGTTTTCTTGTTACACAAAACGTGTAAGATACTCACACAAAACACGACATTTATTCTTATTGCAAGGCAAAGAGCTGAGAAAAAATTACATCTCTTGGTCTTGCTTTAGTTACATGCTCTCTGAGTTACACATACGAAAAATTGGCATACCTACCCTGTACTCCTTCACCTGTCTCAGATACTGGCAGTAAATCACGTCCACTTCCTAATCTATCATAATTGGTGCGCCTATCACCTGCAAGTCTGGCTTATGCTAAATCCCACAGAGTGCATAAATTTTACGGTGGAGGATTAGAGTTTTAAGTGAATGATACGAGGGTATTACTCTTACAGTGCGGAGGAAGTTTAGTTAATCGGGGAGAAAATATTTTTTGCACACACACACACACACACACACACACACACACACACACACACACACACACACACACACACACACACACACTTCTTGTAGTTCTCATTTCCTCTCTATCACAATAAGTATTGACGATGTGTGTGTGTGTGTGTGTGTGTGTGTGTGTGTGCAGAAATTCAGTCCTAAGCTAACTACTATTTACTTAGCTAAACGATACATCATTACGTTTCCGAATCCTTTTCAGTCATTCACTACATCGACTTGTGCGCGCGTGTCCATGAGCCTGTTGTGTGTGCTCGTGTGTGAGACAAACTTCCACAAGACGATGGATCAAACAACTTTCCTCTCTCTTTCTCTTCACCTTTGCTACACTTCCTCTTCGCAACATAAAACGACCCTATCCCTCATTTGACACAACGCCACGCCTCCTCACCACCACCACCACCACCACCACCATCACCACAACCTCCTCCTCCTCCTCCTCCTCCTCCTCCTCCTCCTGTTCACCGTAAGCTCCCCTGTTCGCTCCACAGCTGATCGGGGAAGGTTAATCGGGTACTCAGTCACCTTCTACCACTTACCCTTGGAGGAGGAGGCTCTCTCGCGGCCCCCTCCAGTGCCTTGGTGATAGTCTCATATACTTCCCGAGCACCCCTGAGGCCAATGCTACCTCGTATCGTTACGTTGTTAAAGCTTCGCATTGGAGTTGATGCATTGTAATGAGAGAGAGAGAGAGAGAGAGAGAGAGAGAGAGAGAGAGAGAGAGAGATTGCCTCTATTTTCGTACGTATATTTAAGCATTATTCATAAACTATAGGGAAAACATATCCCAGGTGTTGGAAACTGCAGTGTGGAAAAAGGATTCCTGCATAAATTTCCCTTACGCCCTGTAAAATCTGGTTTGCGTCTTTATTCCCTTCAATTAGTGTCAACTGTATGACTTACGACGGGAGGATCTGATGAGGAGTAGCAAAGAGGCAGAGAGAGAGAGAGAGAGAGAGAGAGAGAGAGGCGGAGGGGGGGGAAGAGTTTGTGTAAGCTGCAGTCTGGTCTTTGTCTCTCGTGTCTCCGAATCACCCGATGCCAACATGACAAGTAGGGTCCTAATCAGATACACAGTAATTAATCTCTCTCTCTCTCTCTCTCTCTCTCTCTCTCTCTCTCTCTCTCTCTCTCTCTCTCTCTCTCTCTCTCTCTCTCTCTTTGTTTACTTTTACACAAAGCCTGATTAAATCAAAAGATAGTGGAAGCATTGACTCACAAACTAGCCGAGCTAAATGCCCAAATCACGGGAATACTGACGGTCACAGTGTTTAATAAAGACGGAAAAAGAGAGAGAGAGAGAGAGAGAGAGAGAGAGAGAGAGAGAGAGAGAGAGAGAGAGAGAGAGAGAGAGAGAGAGAGAGAGAGAGAGAGAGAGAGAGAGCCAATAGCAGAAGAGTATAAAGAAAGGAGGGGAAAACTTGAGCAGGCACCTCAAGATTAAGAGAGGACTATATTGCTTGACCAGCTTTAAACTGTTTTTCTCAGTCACAGCTGCCGCATGAGATGCTCCTCAGACTTTTCTCGTCCTCGCACGTTTTTCTGAAACTTCGTGACATTTGCAACACTTTTAATCATTTTCAATATTTTCCATTTTGAGCCATTTGTAATAATATGGATCATTTACAAAATTTGCAACAAATTTCAACATTCTCTATCATTTTGCAGTAATAGTTTACACTCCTTTGATGTGATACTGTATAAAAATATACATATTTGACATTTCACAAATATGCTCTTTTTATGTAGACTAGGTAGAGGTCTACATTACAGTATACATTTTTCGAAGGAGAAAGGCTATATTATAAATAGATGTGCGATGTTATACCCACTCCTATCAAATCTATCCTTAAGGCACCTTTCACTTTTTTATTGTGGTAAGAGGTGATATTTGGACTTATTCAGTTTTTCCCACCCGAAAACCCGGCTTTCCCACCAGGTCTTCAAAACCGGAAAGAGTAAGAACTGAAAGTACCAGTAAATGCCTGCGCGACCCGTCTGAGTATTTAGCCAAGGGTGTTAATCTTGAGTCATTTTTTCCTTTAAATGTTGTTACACGTACATCCAAAATAATGAATGAACACGCTTATCAGCGGGACAATGCAAAAGATTGATGAGAATTCTATCATAGAGAACAGTTACAGATAAAAAGTCATTAGATTTATACCAAATTTTTCATTACCTGTGTAAAACTTACGCGTACTTCTAGTCGCAGCTCCAGAACCATCCTCGAGCAAATACTTTCTCGCTATTGCTATACGATAAACAATATGGCATAGCAGTAGCGCCCAGGGATTTTATCAATTATTCTTCTGACACAAAGAAAACACAAAACCAATATATCAATCTGCCACGGAAATTCAGAGACAGAGTGCCAGAATTAAGTTAGGGAAACAAAAAACATATTTCCAATGTTGTAGAGTATGAATATGAACTATATATATGAACTATCAAAATTCCGGATACCTTCACTAACACCTGATATAATATTAAAAAACCTGTAAATCAATGAAAAAAAAAAAAACAGTTTACTTTTGGTGCAAAGAAGCAAAAAAAAATTGATGCGAACTGATCTCCATCAACCCTGGTTTAACCTCTTCAGTAAAACATATTTTACCATGAGTTTTGTCTATGACTAGACGAATTTATTAATATTAGAAAGCGTTTATGGAGGTTACAAGACTAAGGGTTACCATGAACTATCAAAATTCCGGATACCTTCATTAACACCTGATATAATATTGAAAAACTTGTAAATCAATGAAAAAACAAGCTACCACTTTACTTTTGGTGCAAAGAAGCAAAAAAACAAAAAAAAATGATGCGAACTGATCTCCATCACCCCTGGTTTAACTTCTTCAGTACTAAAACATATTTTACCATGAGTTTTGGCTATGACTAGACGAATTTATTGATATCAGGAAGCGTTTATGGAGGTTACAAGACTAATGGCCAGAGTCTACTATTTCAATCCCTACACGAGATTCTCAAGCAATACAAAATCAACAAATAATAAGCAGAATAAATACTATGAAAATGCCTGCCAGTACTGAAGGGATTAAGAGTAAATTGCGCGCTTTCTGAGGCGATGCATGGAAGGCTACAAGCATTTACTCTATAGGATCCATACACGTCAGTCTTGACAAACTAGATAGCTGCCACCTGATGATCTCCTCCCCCTCCCTGGTGATGCAGGCTGTTCTGTACCGACGGCTGCTATGTACCCACTGGCTAGGCTTATATGTACCATTGTAGGGCTGCTATATACCGACTCCCATGTACCTATGTACCTATGTACCAAAGCTTTGGCTTGTATGTACCGAACAAGACAGTATACCAACAACCAAGTAGGGAGATAAAATATTGTAAAAAAAAATTGTCAACCATTAGTTAAGAATTCTTTTATTCAATCTTCAATAAAAATGTCAACAAATGGTAAATCTTTACAATACGTCCAAACCCTCCCCCCCCCCCCTCCCCGCCTCTAACCAAGCTTGGGGGGAACGTTGGGAATCGGTTATGTTGGGTGGAGGGCCATGAAAAGAACGAAAGCTAGGAAAATTTCACATAACATTACGATTTTTATTTTTTATAGCCTAACCTAACCTAATCTAGTACGCAGACCATGCCCACTAGGACACTAACCTAATCTAACCTAACCTACCGTATCGTAACCTAACCTAACCTAAGGAAACGCCTAAAGATTAAACCATTATTTCTTACCGGTTGAGGTGAAGAACATCAGGGTGACAGAGGCGGATAAAGTTTTGTGGCTTTGGTAATGAAAACATGGAAGGTTCTTTACGACGTAGATCTTATCGACAATCCTTCCCGCATCTAACACGCAGCTTTTTTTCCTAGAAAAAGTTGAGGTTTCATCAAAAGCTTCACCAAAACTTCACAGTCCTCGTCCACAGAATCCCCATAAGACATGTAACAGCCTTCACAGACCCTTGGTAGATCTTCTACACGTCCATCTTCAATGCCTGCCATGCTAATAAATGACAGTGAACCTTCACCAGAAAGGCTGGTGTGCCCCGAAAAGCGAAAGACAGCAACTGAAATACTGGGGAAAGCGGACATTGGTCGTTCCGTGACCGGCTTCACAAGTATACTCGTTTGATTGGTGAAACAGTTCTATAGGTGTCATAACACACCGATATCCTGTTACCAACAAATCATAGTTATAAAACAAAATCATCGTTTCGGTGTTTGTTGTTGTCTGGCGCACAACTCGCTGGACTTAGATGTTAAACTCTGCCACACTCTCGATAGCTATTACAGACGTACTATACACTCGTTGGGAAATTACTCTCGTTTACGGCAAGGTTATTGACCCTTCTACATGATACTTAAGTAGCGTGCTTGTATCTTTTGCGGACGTATTGTAAAGATTAACCAAAATCTTAAGTGTGAAAACTTGTCTTAACCGCCCAAGTTTATCTTAATAGACCTAAGACATGTCCGGAGGTGGATTATCTACAAGTGGTACGCTGAAAAAAAAAGATAAAAAAAATGGCCGACTGCCAGGGAACCCTAGTCCGCTTACTCAAGATTTATCAGCCCCTAAAGGATGTTCTAGATTACCTAAATGACTCTGAATTGTTGCATATCATAGACTACACCTGCAGGAGTGTCACTTGTGTCAGACTTAGTGCAAGACCGTGGTAGAACTTGGAGACAAGTACGATAAAAAGTTATTCCCTGACGATAGTAATTCAAGTATTAAAAATACGGTGTTATTTACCCACTAAGAAATGCAGCTCGCCAGCAATTATTACCTTGGGCCTTCCTATGTCCTGCTTTTGGTGTGTCTCATTTACCTTTGTAATAAAGAGCAAAGCAGCCATGGCTGGTACATAACAGCCAGCAAGGGATGGTACATAACAGCCAGCCAGGGATGGTATATAGCAGCCAGCCAGATGTGGTATATAGCAGCGAAGGGTTAATCTTTATAATACGTCCCCAATATATACAAGCACGCTACTCGCGTATGATGTAGAAGGGTCAGTGATCGTGTCGTAAACAAGAGGAGTACATTCGTGACACCAGTGACGGAGCGACCAATGCCTGTTTCCACGGTATTTCAGTTATCGTCTTCTTTTGTTTCTTTTATTTTCAGGACACGTCAGCTTTTCTGGTGTGGGTTCACTGTGATTTATTAACCTGACAGTCATAGAAAATGGACGCGTAGAAGATCCACCAAAAAGCTGCTATATGTCTTATGAGGTTAGGGGGGTAACTTATTACGAGGACAGAAGCTTTTTGTGAAACATGAACTTTTTCCTGAGAAAAAGCTGTGTGTTAAGTGCTGGAAGGAATGCTGATTGGATCTCCGTCGTAAAGAAAAGATTCCATTTCTTTACTATTGAAGCTGTAAAACTTTACCCGCCTCTAACTCCCTGGTTCTCTTCACCGCACTGATAAGAAATAATGGTGTAATTTTCAGGCGTTTCCTGAGGTTAGGTTAGGTTATGATACGTTAGGTTATGTTAGGTTAATGTAGCCCGGGAGGTGTCAAGTTAGGTTAGATTAGGCTAAAAAAAAATCGCAACATTATTTCAAATTCCTAAATTTTGCTCATTTCGTGTTCCTCCCCACCCAAAATCCCCGATTTCCAACGTGCCCCAAGCTTGTTTGGATAGGAGGGGGGGGGGGGATGTCGGACGTATTGTAAAGATTTACATAGCAACCATGGATGTTACACAGCAGCCTGCCAGGTATGGTACATAGCAGCCATGGAAGGTATATGGCGGCCATGGATGTCTCCCTCCCTGCTTTACATTCCTCCGGCCGTATATCATTTCTAAATGGTGTAATTCTAAAATATGTAACACCAAATCGAGCCTTATATATGATTTGAGGTAATACCTGATCATGATTAAGAAAGACGTATCGGTGAAACAATCACTTGAATAATGCACTTACAAACACAATGTAAATATAACCGAATATGACTTTCAAAGCAGTAATCTTAACACTTCATACATCTTAACAGACATTCGCGTCTCTGCGATTTATTCTAAAAATAATAAAATGCTCACATTACCTTGAAAACGTCTGACAGGATGGTAAATCCCGCTTTAGCACTACACAACAAAGCCAAGAGGAGACTGATGCTGCTGTGGCCTAACTTGGAAAGAGATGCCAACCACCACTATACAAGTTTCCAATATTATTTTGGTCCTTGACTTTAACTGACAATCACTGGCTTGTCTTGATCACTATTTACAGAGATACATGCAAAGGAAAATAACAATAATGCATATTCATACCATCAAGTAAGAAAATGGTTGACAGGATTATTTATTTTATTTTTCTTAATCATCTCAAGGAAATCGTATTACCGAGCAGAAACATAGAAAACTAGTCTTGTTACTGTAGACTAATTCATTTTAAAACTACAGAACATTATAGTAGCTGCAATCTAAACTAGCACTTTTGTGTGACATTGAGCTTGCCGGGGATTGGAGAGAGGTTGGAGAAAAAGAGGGAGCCTATGATGTGACAGTCGTGGAAGAATCCCCAGCAAGCTCAGGATCAATCAAAGTGTTAATTTAGATTCCAACGACAATCGCACTTCATTTTCTTGCTGAATACATAAGCTTATATACAAAGAAAAAGAAAAATGATATATAATCATACCATCAAGTAAGAAATAAATAGACAGGAACAATTATTTCATTTTTCCCTTTCTTAATCTGGAAAGAAAACATATTACTGAGCAGAAACATAGAAAACGAGTCTTGTTAATGTAGACTGATACTGTTGGGAAGGAGGAGACAGCAGACATCTACAGCAACGTTAATTTACTCCCAGCGAGGTCCAATACCAGTAGTTCTCATCTGTACCAGTTCTGGCCTGGCCTGTTCTAATCTAGAGAGGTTCAGGGGATGCTGTGATCTCTCATTAATGCTAGTGTGAACTCTCACAATTCAAGGGGGTAGTTACAGCCTACATTCTAAAGACAACTGTCTTCCTCTACACTAAACCACACCCATTCACCACACACAAACCCTTCACTTAAGATTTAAATAATGGCGACTCCAACACCAACCTCGGAGTCTCCTTCTTGGGAGAACATAAATGTCCCTAGGTTGGACGGATCTTTTGGTTTCGACCAGAAATGTCTTGAAAACCCCCCTCAACTTTTTCTACATTAACTTCTGCAACATTCGCGGCCTCAGATTTAATTTTCAATCTGTAGAGCACAACCTCTTCTCTTCGAAATTTCATCTTCTTTTCCTCACCGAAACGCAGGTATTTGAGGGAACTAACAGTAGCCTCTTTTATGTTCCCTCCTACTTTCTCTATCGTCATTTTTGTTCCAAGGCTGGATGTTGCGTCTATGTGAACAATGACTTAACTTGCTCTCGTGCCCACGCTCTTGAATCTTCTGGATTTTCCATCACCTGGCTTCGAATTACAAGTCACTCTTTTAATAGATTCATGTGTTTTTTTCCTCCCCCCTAATTTCTCTGACTAAAGTAAATTCTTTAACAATATATTTTCCAAAGTGGAGCACATTCTGTCTTTCTATCCTGTTGCGAAGATCTTCATCATTGGAGACTTCAATGTTCATTACCAGCTATGACTTTTCCCTCCCTTCACTGACCATCCTGGTGAACTAGCCTTCAATTTTGCTATCCTCCATGACCTAGAGCAACTCGTGCAACACCCTACTCGTATTCCTGACCGCCTTTGAGATACGTTCAACATTCTCGATTTTTTCCTAACCTCTAATCCTTCTGCTTATGCTGTTACCCTATCTTCTCCATTGGGCTCCTCCGATCACAATTTCATATCTGTATTTTGTCCTATTTCTCCAATCACTCCTCAGGATACCCCCAAAGTGTTTTGCTTCTGCCAGTTGGGGTGACCTGAAAAGGCATTATGCTGAATGATTACTGTTTCCGTGACAGAGACCTATCTCTGTGTGCTGAGCGCATAACAGAAAGTATAGTGTCCGTCATGAATGCGTACATTCCTCACTCTTTCTCTCAATCTTAATCTTCCAAACCTTTGTTTAATCCGGCCTGTTCTCGTGCTATACATGATAGAGAGGTTGCCCCCCCAAAAAGGATAATTAAAGCTTCTATCACCTGAATCTCGTGCTCTTTATATTTTTCCCGGAATCATGCTGAGTCTGTTCTGCAACTTGTGTTTGATGGAAAATGCCAAAAACTTTCAATCTCCAACTCCCCTCGAGATTTCTGGCTTGTGGCTCAAAATATCCCCATTAACTGTACTTCTTCCTCTACCCCTCCTTTATTTCATCATATTAGCACCACTGCCATCACATTTGTTTCTAAAGCTGAACTTTTCTCTCAGGCCTTTGCTAATAACTCTACCTTGGTTGATTCTGGCCTTGTTCTTCCGCCTCCTCCCTCTGACTATTTCATGCCTTTCGTTAAAATTCTTCGCATTGATGTTTTCCATACCCTAACTGGCCTAGATACTCGGAAAGCTTATAGATCTGATAGGGTCCCACCCATTGTTCTCAAACAGTGTGCTTTCGTGCTTGCACCTTGCCTGACCAAACTCTTTCAACTCTCTCCATCGACTTCTACCTTTCCTTCTTGCTGGAAGTTTGCCTACATTCAGCCCCTCCCTAAAAAGGGTGACCGTTCTAATCCCTCAAACTACTGCCCTATAGTTTTATCTCCTGCTTCTCTAAAGTTTGTGAATCTATCCTCAATAGGAAGATTCTTAAACATCTGTCACCTGACAATCTTCTACCTGATCACTAAAATGGCTTCCGCCAAGGTCGCTCTACTGGTGATTTTCTGGCTTTCCTTGGTCATTCTCTTTTAGAAATTCTGGTAAAATTTTTGTCGTTCCCTTAGATACTTCAAAAGTTTTTGATAG
Organism: Callinectes sapidus; assembly: GCA_020233015.1. Lineage (NCBI taxonomy): Eukaryota > Metazoa > Arthropoda > Malacostraca > Decapoda > Portunidae > Callinectes > Callinectes sapidus. The sequence continues at coordinate 15,993,855 of CM035181.1, forward strand.
AGCGAGCACAACGCTTTGATCTCAAAACTGCCCTCATACGGATTCTATCCATTTCCCTGCAACTTTATCTCAAGTTTCTTCTCCGATCGTTTCATTGTTGTTGTGATAGACGGACACTGTTCTTCTCCTAAATCTACTAACAGTGGTGTTTATCATGGTTCTGTCCTATCCCCCACTCTCTTTTTACTTTTTATTAATGATCTAAACCGAACTTCATGCCCTATCCATTCCTTCGCTGATGATACCACTCTGCACTTTTCCATGTCTTTCCAGAGACGACCAACACCTCAGGAAGTTAACAGTTCCCGCAGTGATGCCACAGAACGTGTGACTTCTGATCTCTCTAAGATTTCTAATTGGAGCAGAGAAAAATTGTTATTGTTCAATGCCTCAAAAACTCTTTTTTTTCATCTATCAACCTTACACAACCTTCCAGAAAACTATCCTCTCTTCTTTAATGACACTCAGCTTTTCCCCTCTTTTACAATGAATATCCTCTATCTCTCTTTACTTAAAATCTAAATTGGAAACTTCATATCTCATCTCTTCCTAAAATAGCTTCTATGAAGTTAAGCGTTCTGAGGTGTCTCCGCCCGTTATTCTCATCCCCGCAACGCTAACTCTGTACAAGGACCTTTTCCGTCTATGTATGGAGTACTCTTCGCATGTGTGTGTGTGTGGGGGGGGGGGGG
>CM035181.1:16012703-16023149 GCA_020233015.1 Callinectes sapidus
TTCTCTTAAACACACTATGGCCCCTACTACTCTTAGCCTCTGTTCTTCCTCTCTCCCAGCATACCTTCCATAACATCACTCTCTTTTATACATCTAGGTTACTGTCACCTTAAATCAACCTCAATCCAGTCCTCTTTATTCTTCCCCTGTCATCTTTGTCTTTCAAACCCAATAATAAACAGTGCCTTTTCTCTTCCTTATTTCTTTCTTAACATTTTCTTTAACACACAATGTTACTAGTACTCTCACTCTCTCCCACCATCTTCCAAGACATTTGTCTTAGACTTTCAGCTAGTTCTTTTACCCTTTCAAGAGACTGGCACTGCATAGATAAATTAAAAGGAAGTGTAATATAGTTTTCTTCATATTAGTGGAAGTTACAAGACCTGAGGTTGTTATTGTTAATGAGAATGTCAGATGAGAGGGAAGTCTTTTCTGCAAGATATGTGAAAGTTACAATAAAAACTAATGAGGAAAAAGACTGATAGTGAACAAAACCTAGGAATTTATTTTTTATTATCACAGATTAGTCAATCAATCAATCATGGGGGCATACGCCGGGGAGGAGCGTCACCTCACCTACACTAGTACGCCACTCCCAGTGGTCATGCCTCTTGAGTTTCCAAGCATGCTCCCTTCCCATACTGAGTAACTCCCAGCAAGAGGCATCAACTTACCACAGCCATGAGTTCTGTGGGCATCCCTTTTTGGAGACAACCCCATAAGCAGGATAGCATGCCATATAGCCGCAGTTAGTGTTGACAAACTATGCTTGTAATAGGCCTTGAATCAATCTCACAGAACAATTGCTGATTTGACACAAAGTCATACCAGCAGTATCCCATGATTCTGGAAAGGATATTTAGGTTGGTGTTCAGTGTCCATGTCTCACAACCACAAAGTGACACAGGGATTACCAGGGACTTGAAGATCTGAATCTTTGTCCATCTACACAGGTACCGACAACGCCAAATAGTTGTGTTGAGTGAATTCATAATGGTGTGGGCCAGGCCAAACCGCTGTACAACTTCCTGGCTCAACCCACCATTACACTACAAAAGTATGGGAAATTTTCCAAGATCTCAATGTCCTCGCCACATACATGAACACACTGTACTATTTCATCCAGTAAGTCTCCATACACCTGAACCTTGGTATTGGGCTTCGTCTCCTTGTGCAGTGCCTCTAGTCATTATCAAAACCTCATGTGACTTGGCAAAGATTACTGCATCATTGGCAAAAACAAGATCTGTAATCTCAGTATTGCCAATGGATGCTACACAATGATTTTGTTCTACAACTCTACCTAACATGCAGTCTATGCATTAAAGTGATGGAGCAAGCACTCATCCCTGCCTCACTCCCGTATTCACAGGGAAGAAGCTGGACACACCCCCTCCACACTTCAGAGCACTCACAGTCCTGGAGTGCAGACCAATTAATACACCAATAATCCTTGCAGGAATCCCATGGAGATGCAGAATATCTCAGTGTTCCTCGATGCAATGAATCAAATGGCTTCTTGAGATCGACATAGGCTGCAAGAATTCCCTGTCAAAACTCACATCCATACTTTACCAGTGTGCAAAGTATTAGGATCCGGTCAGTTGTTGACTTACCGGGCGTGAACCCTGACTGTTCAGGTCTCTGGTGCTTCAGCAGATGACTGCAGATTGTATTAGCAGCAAATAGGCAAGCACCTTGACTGGTATGCTGAGCAGTGTTATACCACAATAGTTGTTGCAGTCCTGATGATTCCCTTTCCCCTTCCAGATAGGGATGACCAACTCCTTTTTCCAGTCTGGCGGAATAGTACCTGAATGCCATACAGTAGTCAAGACAGCATGCGCAACCCACAGATCATGGCTTCACCCCCAGCTTTGAGTAGCTCCACACTGGTGTTATAGATGCCAGCTGCCTTTACACCCCTCAACTTTGCCACAGCCTCTTTGACATCATCAGTAGAGTTTTGTCAATGGGTGGATCAGCATCCAGCATCTGTAACCCTGCAGTCTGGAGCTGTTTGCTTGGAGGATCCACCATGAACAACTGCTCAAAGTACTCAGCCCAACAAGCCATTTGCTCATCTGCGTCTGATACAAGGCAACCATCTTCTGTTCGGAAAGCGCCTACCTGAGATATAGACTTGGAGTGGAGTTTCTTCACGGCTTAATTGGCAAGTCTGAGGTCATTAGCATTTAAATGACACTTGACATCCTCAGCAAGATCCCTAACATACCTCTCCTTGTCCCTTCTCAGGAGAGCTCTAGCCTTATGTGACAGAACTCTGTACTGGTTGTGGTTCCCAGCAAGTCTGGCAGTGCAACTCTCCTCAATCCTTTCCAGTGTCTCCATTAAAGTGAAGCCACTCTGTGACCTCAGGCGCTCCCCAATGCATTCCTTAGCAGCCTCAATAATCTCACGTTTGAAGGTATCCCCATAGCTCTACAGGATCCTCATGGGTGTCGAGCATTCCGAACCGATTGGACACACTCACCGCATACTCTTGAGCACATGTCAAATCTTTCAGTCTCTCAAGATGAAATACAGTGTGGTCACATCTTGGAGGCTTTCTGGACTTGATATGAAGCTTGAGTGTAGCAACAATAAGCCTCCAAAAAACCCTGCAGTTCTGGAGGATCCTCCAATGAGTACTAACAAGGATATGGTCGATCTCCTTCGCTATTCCTACGGTCTATGATAAGTTCGATAGTGTAGTGCTGGTCTATGATGTCAAGAACCTGCAATTCTCAGCCTTCTGTATCTTGCAAGATTCAAAAGGAAAGAGCTGTTGTCATTCCTGGTACCAGGGTCATGGGGGGCAACACATATCTTGTAGCCAGCCATCTCAGCACCAGTGACAGCATTAGAGTTGAGGAAATAAGTGAAGGGTCAAAAACCTGAAGATAAGAGAGAAAATGTTGAATTAGCAAGACAGGATTAAGTTAGGTACTCACTGACACAAAGATTTTTAAAAGTAAGATGAGATTAAGACAATAAACATATAACAAACAAACATATGATAATAAACCTTGAAAAATCTGAAGATAACAAAGAGAATGATCAAACTAAACAGATTAATTAGGTTAGGTAAACACAGATATAGATTTAAAAAGATAGATGAGAAAAGATACAATAAAAGAAGATAAACAACAGTTAATCATAAGCAATAAGAGCTGACAGAAAGAAGAACTGAATAACAAGAGATAAATGAGGTCAAGATATTAAAGATATAAAGAAACAAGAGAGAAAAACAATTTGGAACAGCTGACATAAAAAAGAACAGGAGACAGAAAACCTGATAAGTGTTTTATACCGAGTCACTCAAACTTCTGAAACCCAAGTCCCATTGGTATTGTGCAACTACGTAAGTAAACCCCATGTCTTGAGTAACTAGGATATGTCCATCACTGAAGGAGTAATAGTTACACGTATTGGTTGCAGGATGTTACCTTCACACTTTTCTCCAGTCTTATCCTTCCTTCAGCTTGGCGAGGATCTTCTTCCTGTTTGCAGCTTGGTTACCTCAGCAGTTCCTGTGGAGTGCATGGTGGGTTAGGGAACTTACATGTGTTATGGTGTGCAAGTGTGTACCAAGATATAGGAAGGGCTGTAGCATCAGTTGATGGCATGCTACAGTAGAGAAGGATATAAAGATGTGATGTGCAGCTGCAGAGCAAGAAATAAGAAAGACTATAGGTTCTCTCTCTCTCTCTCTCTCTCTCTCTCTCTCTCTCTCTCTCTCTCTCTCTCTCTCTCTCTCTCTCTCTCTCTCTCTCTCTCTCTCACATATGCCTAAATCATCCATATTATATTCATCTAGTATTTATTAATTATTCATTTTTTACTCTTTCCCCAAAACTTCCTACATAGGGTAAAAGTCTTGGCATGCATTTTGGGGCAACTGCCCCATTCAGGCTTAATTCTCTGTCATTTGATCATCTTCCTCATCAGAACATTCTGTGATGTTGATTAGAAATGACTCAATGAAATTTTAAGCTGCTATGTCTCACCACCTGACATGACAGTAGGTTATGTTATTGGCAAAATACAATAGTGATTACAGTGTACCATTCTCTTGCAGCACCTATCAATTGGCTGTGCTGTCTTCCTGGCATCACTAACAACAGTGATGAAATAGAGAAATATGTCTGAAATTTCTATGTAAGGAACATTTCAAAGATGACCAAAACAAATGCTATCCACACTGTACATCATTGATAATGCAGCAGCCCTCACAAGAGTGTCTCTAACCACACACCACTCGAAAGAGCTCTTGACCACCTTCACAACATTCCTAAATGGTTACTCCTTAATATTTGTATTGCAAAACAGGTAAAATGAAAATATGATGAATGTTCTGCACTAAAACTATGAAATATGACCAAACATTGCAAAAATTTGAAAGAAAATTATGGTGGGCATTTTGACAAAAAGAAAGAAATACCCTAACCCTAGGTGTCTACTGCTAATTCTTGCATGTACCATTTGAAGAGAGATTCACTATGGTTTTTATGCTGGAACAGCATTGCTCTATACAGGTATGTGTACCTTTTCCTTTAATTAAAAAATGTCAAACTTAACCAATATTCAACTCTAAAGGCATCCAACTTAGTGAGATTTCACTGTACACCTAATTCTCTACAAAAATACATATTTTGTATGTTATGATGATGTTACCTTTATCCAAGCCTGCAAGCCAGCATTATTCGAAGATCAAATTTTTAGCTTCCACTTCTTGCCATCACTTGCCTTGTCATCTGAAGGAGTCATTTGCCCTGACATTCTTTTAACTCCTTTGCTGGGATCTAGTATGCTTTTTCCTGGAATAGTGAGTCCAACTGAGTCTAACACATATGGTGCATTTTATCATGGTAAAAGAGATACCTTGTATATAAAACAATAAAAATCATAAATGTCAACACTGATGTACAAGGTGGAGGTAGTAATTCAGACATAAACCATATTACAAGCCAGCCAGTCTGCACATCACATCTTCATTTCCTGCCGAACTGTAACACACTCACTCATCCATTGACCTTTTTTTCATTTGTGGTCATGGCATAGAGGGGTGAATAGTCTACAATTTTGAAGACACTTAATACGTTAACACTTACCTGATCATGATAATACTCAAGTGTCGTTTAGACTGTGACAAGCTGGAACTCTTTAGGCTATTGGTTGTATAGGCTGCAATATTTGTGAGAGCACGTGCAAATTAAAAATGATGAACGCTGTTGACAAACACTGATAGTAAACATTAACCACTAGAGTGGGCTACTTTGTTTGATTTTTGTTGCCCTTGGCCACCTCCCTTCTACATAAAAAAAAAAAAATAAATAAAAATAAAAATAAATAAATAAAATAAATAAATAAATAAATATATAAATGTGTATGTAGATATACCTCTGATGAAAATATAAAGGGTACCTATGAAAATAAGGTGAAGGTGGAAAAAATAGTCAGTCTGGTATTAAGTAAAAAAAATGCCTCAATGGTTGTATTTTGATGCCCAGAACATGAAATGAGCACTTCTGCTCAGGAAAAGTGATTATGAAAAATTCCCTAGATATAGAAAAAAAAGTTTTTTTTTTGGAAAAACCGCCCCGTAGTTTCATGTCTTTTGCTTATACAGCCACTGATTCTTTCTAATAAAACTTATGCTAAGACCTAACCTACTCTAACCTATTGAAAACCCACTGATGAATTCTTATCGTGCTTTTAAGTTTGCTGACTTGAGGAGAGGAGCCTAGGATAAAACTAAATACATCATTATAAATATTAAATTAGTAAATTTCCACCGAAAATGTACAAAAGAAATCTGTCTTAGAATAATGTATACTTCCCACTGGTTTACTCCTCCGTGTTAGACTGACAGCTTTCTCCACCAATACACAAAAGGATCTTTTTCTTTATACAATCACGGCCTAAACAACTTTACACCTAAAGCTAACACGGCCTAAACGACTTGAACTCATTCCTACCTCGGCTGGGTGACACAGGAGCAGGTGGTGAACCTTTACGGCCCAGCATCTCGCTAGGTAGGCAGCAGCAGGGCCTGGCAGTCTGCCTCTGTATAATCCTTGAGTTGACATGTCGCTTTGGCTATGCAAAGGCAGTATGTATGTGTTTATTACTGTGGTTAGCATACAGACAACTGCCTCCCCGGCTGCAAATGTTTTGTATGGGCGTACCAAGGATTCTATTTATAATATCCTTGGGGCGTAGTACTATGTGACTGATAGTTTACTTTGAATTTTCCGGCTTCTTTCTAGATTTTTTTTTCTCATCCAGCAACAACACGTAGAGGACTTCATGCCAATAACCAACCATCAGTTCTTTTTGACCTTATATGTGAAAATAAGTACTATTGATAGCCCCAATGATTTACTCTGCATTTTCTTCCTCTTGGGATCTACTAAAGTAATGTGGAAATTGCAAGATGTCGTCAGTCCTATATGTGACAATATCTATATAAGATATGCTTTTTTACTTGTATTTCCACCTAAGGTCCTTTTCTATAGATGTATGTTTTCTTTTAAAAAGTTCGCTAATGACATGACACCTCACTTTCTGTTACTTTAGCTCTAAATATATACCACCTCACATTTCCTAAGGAATATATGGATAAAGCAGTGTTTGCTTAATTTTCTTTTACGTTTTCTTTTTCTCCTCGGGTTCACTGCAGAAGACTAAAGTAACTTGGAAGTACAACTGTTTTATTTTAGGTTAGTTGATCTTTGTCACACTACCTGTTAATTTGCTGGTAGTTTGTCGACTGTTATCCAAAACATGTATCCAAGGATGTTTGTTTATAAATAAGTTGGTGAAGAAATTATTACATTATGATTTCTTTTAGTTTGAGAACTGCTTTTTTAGTCAAACAAAGAAAATGCATTACCAGATCCACCTAAATAAAAAGGTGAATGTCCAGGTTTACAATCTTGGTAGATTTCGGAGTGTTTTCGTCGAACCTAAACCATGGAAATATTCATAAAAAGCTGACGAACAAACTGCATCTTACCATTGGAAATAATCAGTAGAACCCCAAAGTTTTTCAGAATACGCATTTGACATTACTGTATAACCGATAAAACACTGCTTAGACCGTCCAGTCGTAAAATGTTGTGGGTTTCCTTACTAGATGTGAATCATTATGCCAACAACTCCTCTGAATCACTGCATCTTTTATATAATCTTTTTATTTGGGTGAGTGCTTGAAAGAAAGAATGACCTAAAATTAATGGCTTATTTTGTTTTATCTATACGACCCTTCCTTCCTTACCGGTGTGTGACAGTGATATTAATCAAATAATGAGGGTGAATGAGAGCGTTCATGATGTGATGTTCATCAAACGCGACAGACAAGCCATCGAAGGAGGTGACTTTCAATCTGTCACATTCACTACGTATCTAAGTTCTCCATCACTACAGTAGCCAAAACGACAAGCTCTTTTCTGCTCCTAGTACCCTATTGAAGCTTTCCCTTTAAGATAGCATGAAAAGAAAGTGGAGGCGCGTGAGTGATGATGAAGGTAATGGAGTAGATAGAGCAGCAGAATAAGAGATGCCACATCTTGGGACATTTTCTGCACTGCTGCAAATTGTGCTCCATCACTGGGAGGGAGAGCGGGTTCCTGACAGATATAAAGGAGAGCAGTGTCGAGCCATAAGGGGAAGCGAATGAGAGGTGGTAAAGGCAGGGACGTTGAGTAACGGGCACATGATGGGAGTACATGATACATTAGGAAGGAAATGGTGGGCGTGTGTAGTACTAATAAAGTATATTATGCTCTGACACTGCTGTCCTATGGATAGTGCTAATTAAATGTGTTAAACAGATATTAATGAGATTTTAATTTGTATGATTTGTATGATAATTTGGTAAAGATTGTTTATTTTCATTGAAAAAATAAGGAGATCCATATGACTCTAGCAAAATGTATTACTTTTTCAAACGGTCTGAGTTTGAGTTTAAGATGGGAGTTATTTAATGAAGACTGAATGAAACCTTTCGATCGGCGCCCTGCCATACACACATTTGTTGTAAGAATACAAAAAAGACTAAAACAAGGCTCACATTCCCTCATTCTACCTCATGATGAGAGACGAAAGCATTTACAAGTACCAGGTCATGACTTACACTCAACAAGCGAGAGACCATCTGGATTACATACGGGAGGAGCTCCGTGCCATTAACCCGCTAGGACGCAGGAAGCAGCTGTTGCCCCCGTTGTGTCAGCACGTCGTTGTTCAGAGTGGATGGTCGTGCACTCCTGGGGATCTTGTTGTTTCCGCAGTAACTTATGATAATTGTATTTGATGCAGTAACATTTGTAAACTACAAAAATATGAAGTGGTATCTTGTGGTGGTAATTTTACCTTGCATGGTCCATTTGTCTAATGTTTGGTCTACTCCTTATTTTGATTGGAGTCACGTTGAAATGTTACAACTCTTTACTCCTAGACACTTGGTGTCTTACTTCACTAAGTTTCACTAAGTTGTACTGGAACTTGCTGCAGTATTTAAGGATAACTCCATAATCCTAGTGATAGTTTATCCAGCACTTCGTATCCTCAATGAAGAAAGTACTCCTGAGAAGCTTGACAAGCCATTTAAGTGGCCTTAGAAAATTCTCTTTATGAGGGCTTAAAACGCTTCAAGACAACCCTTGCATAACACATTATCAAGTAGTGGATTTATTCAAATGCTTCACCCTCTCGTGAACCGAACGCTGTCATCATACTTTGGGTGATACAGTTACAAATACGCCGGGGCATACAGACCTCTTGGTTACTCAGGAATCCTTGTCAAGTTAACAAATAGATTCATAAAAAAATAAAACCTCATTGAAAGCACGTCCAGTAACTTTTCCTTGAGTTTGTTGAAAGCAGTAGAGATAAAAAATCGCAAGAATCGTGAGTGTGATTACTGTCATATAAAACTGCATAATATAACTGCCTAGTTACTATGAAGCAACGATGAATAAAGAGATGTAAGTGTATTTTTTCTTCAGTAATATGATAAACACGTAGGAACGTAGTTTTATAGCAAAAAGTTTTCAACATTGTGTTCTGCAGATTTATCGATGCGGTTGATTATCGTCTCCATCGCTTTTACGTTTCTTACCTTGGACTAGATAGATTAGCGTATAACATAGTCTCGTGAGAGCCAGCCGTTGTGATGCGTCATTCTTTGCTCCTTACGTTCCCTTGTTTCCCTATGTTCCTCTTTGTTCCTGTGTAAACTTTGGTCGATAAATGAATATATACAGCCGGGAATTCCAAGTATTTTGGCGTCTTGTCTCTATTTATCTTAACAGGGTCTGGTGAAGGTTCTTATTGTTTTAAATAATGTTCTTTTGATAGTAATGGTTTAACAAAGACTGTATTAGAAACTTAGCGTCTCCCTCTCCACATTTATTTGTCCATTTTTTTTCCAGTGAATTATTTCGGTCGCTGTGAGCAAAGCTTTTTTATGTATATTAGTGCCTAAATAGGTATACTTTTATCAGGATGTGAATGATTTTTAACAATATTTAGTCTATTTTATTCTTTTATTAAGTAGCAAAGCTAAAAGAGTGAATATGAAATTGTGCGACAGAGATATGTAAAGAAAATGAAAAGAAGACTCAGACTGTTGGTGAGTGTTACTCGGGCACAACACCAGTCTTCTGTGCGATCCAGTCGAGGAAATCGACAACACGAGTGAAGCCGTCAGGCAGGCCTGACTGGCAGCCTGCAGACGCTACAAAGGAAGTGATGCCGTAGGTCTTCCCGCCCTTGTTCAGTGGTCCACCAGAATCACCCTGAAACGTGAATTCAATCAATAATTAAACAGTAACAACATTCTCTTAGTATCCTCTGACCATACAGCGCTTGCTGGATCGGCACGGGAGGAAAATATCTTACGTTGCAGGTTCCCTTGCCGCCGGTGGTCGAGGTGCAGACAATCCTGTGGTCAATGATGGAACCGTACACAGCCTCACAGTCGGCAACAGTGATGATCTGGTTGTTCACTTGCCTTAGCTTGTCAGTGATTCCTCCAGCAGCTATGTGGAAAGGGCTTTACTGTATTTTTGGTTACTGAGTTCTTTGTGTCATTATGTTATGTGTATGTGGCAGTCAGGTTATAATCAAGGTGCAACAAACACCTGTGTCTTACAATCGGAGTTCTTTCCCCAGCCGGTGGGAGTGACTGTATCGCCAACATTCACGTCGGTCCTGGGCAGTGCCACTTTGTTGATATAAGCTGAAGAAAAGACAAAAATCTTGTTCCAGATTGAAAAAAGATAAATTTCACCAACCATAATTATTAATAAATGACTACATAATTTGCGAGCAAGAGAGAGAGAGAGAGAGAGAGAGAGAGAGAGAGAGAGAGAGAGAGAGAGAGAGAGAGAGAGAGAGAGAGAGAGAAATATCGAGAGAGTATAGGGATGAGAG
>CM035181.1:16038672-16048958 GCA_020233015.1 Callinectes sapidus
AGAGAGAGAGAGAGAGAGAGAGAGAGAGAGAGAGAGAGAGAGTCGCGCACACGCAAATGTCATTCCTCTTCACCCTTTTTAGAGTCATAACCAGGCCTGGCCTCCCCACCGGACACTGCTGTAACGTCTTAGTCCACGTTGTGTGACGAGGTTTAATTAATATTTTTGCCTGTACTTAGCGGCGTGTGATCAAGTGCTGCTACCGCCACCCTCGCCCCGCACTCCTGGCTACCTGGTAATTATCCACGTGACATACCTGCCTCTCTTATCAAATATTTAGGGCAATTTTCCTGGAGGCGAGTCTTTTAAGGGTGGTGTCTTCAAAGGAAATAATTAACCCGGAACTCTTTTTTTTTTCTTTTTTTTTTTGTTTCTGCTCAGCAAGTAATGCAAGGCAATCTGGGGCAGGAGTGGCGGCATTTTGTTTTCACGGCACTCAAAGGCACCGCAGCTTTCGCAATGTATTTTTTCCCCCCGCAAAACTATAATGTGCATTTTTCTTCAGTTGCGGATATATTTCTCAGTGCACCATGTTTAACTCCTCAGCCTTTATTGGTTAAGGAAACTGCTAAGCGTTCATAACAATGTAAAAAACGTATGATGTCTTATTGAAATACGGATAAACAAGTTGGTTGAATAGTAAATAAACAAATAAATAAGTAAATCGTGTCAATGTTTTATCAGCATTCCATTTCCATTCTTCTGCCTTTTTACCTACGTCGTTCTCACTGACCTGCACTGCCCAGCCTGCCCGCACTCCACTAGCCGTGTACCAGCACAGATTCCTTCCTCACCACGCCCCATTGGCCTCATCCATTTTAGAAGCTCTTTTCTTTACATCCGTTTTAGAAGCTCTTTTCTTTCTCTTCCTTTCTTTTCACATACTCACTTTCTAGCCCGTGCCTTTTGCCTTTCTTTCTTGTTCCTAGCTCCAAGTCTCTCTCCTTTCCCTTTCCCCACCCTCCCTCTCGGCCCCCCTCTGTCTCTGCTCCAGGGTCACCAGCGACAGAGGACTACCGTGGCAATCTGCAAATGGAGTAACTAATGCCGGGAAGGAGGTTGTATTCAGTCGCTGGGTGACCCGAAGAGAGGCTGGCGAAGGTGAACGTCTCGGTCTGATAAATACTTTGGAGACTTTCTTGCGCTCTATTCCTTCCTCCTTTTTCCCTCAACCATGGACTTTATTTTATTTTCCCCTCCTAAGCTTTTCCATGCATTCTATTGGTATTTTCAAACATTTTTGTATCAGTTGTTCTAAATACGGGTGTGTCTCATCCATCACACAATCTCATCCATCCACAATCTTTGTGAAGTGGAAATGTAAGACCAAAAGAAAGCGTACCAGGCGTCCCCCCTCTCCTTCCTCCGTTTCTCCCCAATTCTCATTAGAGAAAATCTCTTCCGAGACTATCCACTTTTTTCACCCTTTTTGTGCAGGTTCCTCTTAAAGCCCATTTACATACTGCCGATGTGAGCGTGATGGAGAATTTGCCAGTTCAGCCACACAACTACACCACGTTTGTTTTATAAGTATATTCCATATATTTCATCGTGTCTCCATCCCCACCCCGAATGTTATGAGCCAGTAGCAATATCACAAGTAGGAAAAGACCACTACCATTCATTCAATGCGTGTTTACTTCTGTAAGCGAAAGACAGACAGACACAGACAAGAGACAGAGATTTGATGAAGTGTTTACAGACATTCTTCCATCTGTGCTTCTTAATATAATCGCACCTTCATTTATCTTTTCTAAATGCTAACAAAATCTACGCCTCCAGTCATTTCCTAGTGGCAAAATGCGAGTGAGATCATTATAACTGTACACACTCCCCACCCCCCCTAGCACCACCAAGATACCCACCCTGTTTACTAACACAGCCACCCTCCCCCTTACCACTCCACTACCCCTGCACCTCCCACTCTGAGCACCAGGCCACCACCGCCACGCTTCCCCGAGGCCTAACACCACTGCCTTCGCATCAATTCACTCTTCCCCCCAAGGCCTTTCCCCATACTGGCTTTCCTTCTGGCACATCCACTCATTCCCGGGCCTTTGAGTCACAGTTCGATAGCCTAACTCACCCTTTTGCGACTAATTACTGTAGTTCTCCTTCCCTCGCGTCACTAGTACCAACACTACATATAGAAAGCCAGGAATATACACACGTAGGCATTAAAACAATTCAGCCAGCCATTCATATACGGTGCGTGCACTCTGGCACTGTTCGATATGTCATCTTTTATATTCTTGCTTCATAATTGACGGACAGACGTGTTGAAACTCTCAGCAATCGAGGAATAGTTAGTGCAAGAAGAGGTACAAAGAGTGTTGGTCTTATGCAAAGATCAAACTCTTTAAGTTTTAATGTACTCTCACCACAAGTCCGCTACGTAATTCTAAAGATCATATATAAATTACTCATGTGATCTCTCTCTCTCTCTCTCTCTCTCTCTCTCTCTCTCTCTCTCTCTCTCTCTCTCTCTGGGTGTCTCACCACACACTGGCCACTATTTCTATGTTGCTCTGCTAATCGGATTACGTAACCATGTGAGATTTCCGGTCCAGGTCGTGCCGCCACACTCTCCCCGGACATCCAATACATTGTTTCACATAAATCCCCTCTCGAGCTGTTATATCCTACTTTTATATGCATGTGTCCGCGTCACCAGCCCGGGTGTTGTACAGTCGGAAAGCGTCATAAACAAGTCAAATTTCTCAGGTACAGATCTGGCAATCATTCTTATATGTTTCACCAGTGTATATAGATCGAAACATAACCTTTATAAGTTTTCCTCAGGTGTTCTTCATCACTCATTGCTATAGTCATCGTTATTATTTATTTTTTATTTAGTTTTTAGGACTTAAGTTACTACTCACTTGATTGTTTTTTCCTTTTTGTTTCTCGCGTGGATCAAAATACACCACCAAAAAGTTCTCCACCAATTTCTCGTGGTAAGATCTAACTAGTTCTACGAAAGTGAATTAATGTGATATTTCAACTTAAATGTTATTTTTATTGCCTCCTCTTATTCACAACAACGCAACATTTCCTATTATTTTTTTTTTAAATGTCAGACTTGTAGCGCTTTCAGTATCTTATTTACTCTTTCAATCACAGCGCTGCGTTTAGTGACTAACATGACGGAAGTGACATTCACCAGAAGATCAGGAAACGTGAAAATAATTCAGAGAAACGATTTATAGAATTCCACGATATGCTTAAAGGAATCAAACTTGTACTTGATATAATTCAACAATCATGAAGTTCTGTCAATTTCGTTTATCAAATTTTAACCCTCCATTCTTGCGCAAAAAAGGGGCAATTTCTCCGTAAATAACGCACCGTGACAGAAAAACAGTAAAAAAAAATAATAATAAATAAATAAAAAAAATTAAAAAAAAACACTTTTGACATATTTTGCAGACCGTTAGAACAGTAACAATGCGATATCCTCGTACAGTACACATCACTGTACCTAATCCTTCACCCCCCACTCCCATCTCTCCTCCAAGACACTCCACCTTCACTCTAAAACCAGAACAGACGACCGCATCTCTTCCCCAGTGGGTCTGCCTCCTTCCTATTCCCCAATGCAGCCCAGGTACACATCTCTCCTCCCGACACAACCCACCATCCTCCCCTTCTCTCGGTACCGTCCACCTCCCTCCCCTCCTCCTGGCCCCATCCACCTCCCTCCCTTCCCTCAGGTCATTATCCAGGGCGGAAAAGAGCATTCTGTTAGCACGGCGCACAGGCAGCTTTAAAGGTAGCAGGTCTCCTGGGCCGTGCATAGACCCCACTCACTTAACCTTTCCCCTGTCGCTGTGAGTCACACCTCCACCCAGCCATATCTTCGTTCAGAGTAACTATTTTCCTGACTCAGCTCTCTCTCTCTCTCTCTCTCTCTCTCTCTCTCTCTCTCTCTCTCTCTCTCTCTCTCCTGGGTGACAAAACGGCAGTATGGACTCTTGATTTTTATTTTGTTGATTGAAAAACATTCATAAACTGCCAATCATTTGTAAATCACATGAATGCAATTTAAATTCATACAAGTATGTATTTTCAAGAGCAGGTACATATATGTATATATTCACCTTCAACCGTAAATGTTTTTAAAATGTATGGAGAGAAAATACTATTTCGAAAATATAACGCATAAACCTGACACACATATCAAATTACGAATAATGATAAAAAAAAGAGAACAAGAAAATACTGGTGATGATCAATGTACTTTTCCTCCTCCCCATCGTCATCGTCCTGAAATCAGCATCAACAATAACAGTACAAAGGAGGCATAGCAACGCTCCGCCACAATCACCGCGACTCTTCCTCTCCGCCGCCCTCCGCCACTCGCCGCACGTCTCTATGCACAAGAGTAATCTGGACGCGTCACGGTCCGTCGGAAACCTTGGCCGCTCCTGTAAAGTTAATTATAATCCCCCCAACAAACTAGGAAACTGGAAGGGGTTGCTGCTGCTAGCTAAGGGTAATGGCGCAGCGGGAGAGGAGGAGGGAAGGAGGGAAGAAGAGGGAAGCAGTGTGGTGAGACGAAGTGGAAGTATTAATTTTGGGAGGGAGGAGGGAATAGGTGATTGGAGGGTACACATTACTTATACATATTCGTTATCTCAAGTATATTGTAGAAAAAAAATACAAAAATAGGAATCCCAATTTCTTTATATACTTGGTTATGATATACCCCTTTAGTGATAATGGTGAAATGATCATAAGCAGATTATCCTTCGTTTGTTTCTGCGCTTTATCATATGCATTCCTAAACTGCCAAGTACGCAGATCTATTTTATAAGCAAGGCATATTCTTCATCAAAATTAGCACAGAAATCTTTACAAGAGACGATACAAATCAAAATAATAAAACGCCAGAAAAGAAAGAAAGCGAAACATTTAACTACTCTATATTTTTGCTTTACTACACGTAGCTAAATATATTGGTTCATAGTTTTCCAGTCATACCACCCCTGCCCCCGCCTTCGTTACCCCTCCTCCCCAGACCCTGGTCCTCTCGAAGGTCGCTCTCCTTTGTGCGGCATCGCGGTGTTAATGCCGAAAATAAAATACGCTATATATCCTATCAATAGTGGCCAATTTGTAGTTTTATGAACGCTGTTTTTCACTCCAAAATTGCCTCTCTCTCTCTCTCTCTCTCTCTCTCTCTCTCTCTCTCTCTCTCTCTCTCTCTCTCTCTCTCTCTCTCTCTCTCTCTCTCTCTCTCTGCTTTAATGGCAGGGCCGGGTTCCTCATGCGGGGATTTGTTGATGTTAATGTAGTACTACAGACATCCTTCCTGTGTTGAGTTTTCTCCACAGTTACTGTGAAATAGTTATAAATGGCAAATCAAACAAATGATGTAATTATGCAGAACGAACAGATCGCATTTATTCATCAAATAAAATAGTTTGGACCATAAAAGAAGCTATCGTTTTCATTTATTTACTTTTCAATAAAGCAATCATTTTTTTTCCGATGCAGCTGTTGTAATTTTCATATTCGAGTTAATCAATTAAATCAGAATAGTAAATTTGCACGGGAAGGAATTTCGCAAAGAATGACGCATGGAGGCAAGTCTATCGCGTAGGTAAAGTGTCAATTTCCGCGCAGGGTTTGAAGGGCAAGCAACAGGGAGGAGCAGCATCAGCCATTGGAACCAGTTTTAAAGGGACTAGACGAGGCCTAAAATACTGTGGCTACAACCAGAGTCCACACAAACACCATTCATTCTCTGGGAGGTAAATGTGGACCCCATATTCATGTTTCTAGGGCGCTGAGAAAAGGCCAACCAAGGGATAGGGACTCTTAAAATTGGACAGGTGCACGTGATAGTCTAAAGCTCTTCTTAAAACTAAGATTGTCACGCCAGCACAGTTTCCTTCGTTGCAGCTTCGAAAATTGTTTGACGTATGCAGTTCTCTTGATAATGTTGTCCAGTAACTGTATTCACTAAGACACATTTTTGAATGTAAGATGGGGAATGTGGCCAAGAATAATGAATATAATGAAATAAAAAAGCCCACTAATATGTCAGTCCCCTTATGGGTCCAAGAGAATTAGCCAAAAGATAGGGACAAATGTCTTGAAACCTCCCGCTTAAATAAAGTCGTCATAGGGAGTTAAAAATATAGAAGGATGTAGGGAATCAAAAGGGATGGATATATCAAAACACAGTGTGCGTGTCGATCTTCATTTTACCTTACTTTAAACCAAATTTCCCTCATGTTGCTGTTCCTATTCTTCTCCCTCTTACACCGTCACTCCTCACCGCACCCATCAACAGTACCAATAACAAAACCCTACACACGCCTCAATGAAGACAGCCCCATCTCGTCCTTGCTGAACTTGGACTCACTCCCCCTCGCAGGCAAGTTTGTCTGCACCTCACGGCAACACAACTTCCACGCCACGGCCCCGACCATCACCCTCGACCTGTTGGGCCCACCACTCTCACTACTCACGAAACGTCTCCATATTCATGTTGACTAAGTTCATATTGACCGCCGTATCTCTCTCTCTCTCTCTCTCTCTCTCTCTCTCCCTCTCTCTCTCTCTCTCTCTCTCTCTCTCTCTCTCTCTCTCTCTCTCTCTCTCTCTCTCTCTCTCTCTCTCTCTCTCTCTCTCTCTCTCTCTCTTACACACACACACACACACACACACACACACCAACATTCCCCTCACAAAGTTGGGGCAAATCCGGGATAAGTTTCAAACCCTGGCCAGTAGAGGGGGCAGTCGGCGGGCAAAGGAGAAAAGAGTGCTCGCCGTCACTCTCCCCCCATCAGTCTTTTTCGTCTTCGTAATTTTTAACCCCGCTGGCAACAAACGCTCGTCCCCTTCCCTGACGCTTTATAAAGTGAAAAATCATTGCAAGAACAATCCACCATTCAGAGCCTCCATGGATTTCTCACAGCAAACCTCGTTCTTTTCAGCCTTTGTCTCTTGCGTTTGTAAAGTGGAAGTCTCGGAGTGAGAATGCGAAACTTGCCACCAATGAATTACATCGCAAAACTATTCGGTCGCCTCACTGACGGTTTCACTTAGCATCAGACAAACATAACCTACTTACAAACGCTTAATACGAGTATACACACACACACACACACACACACACACACACACACACTGAAGCCATTTGAAAATGCACAAGTCTACATCTTACGGCCCCTCCTCTTCCTCCACTTTCTTTCTACTCCCCCTCATCCACAGTCTATGATCCATGAACTAAATAAGTGTGTTCCCTAACTCACTCAATTATTGGCTGCTATTTCTATATTCCAGGCTGGCCCAGAAAAATTCCCTATCAAACATCTTCTGCTAGTAATACACACCCTCTCTTTTATTCTACCATCCCGCTGGCTCACGGAAGAGACTTATTTCTATCTCGCTCACCAATCAGAGCTCACACTTAACAGACCCTTGCAATTTCCTGTTTCTCCTTCCTCACACCATGTACTCTGCAAGCTAAGTCATAGTGATCGATTAGATGAAACTACCTGCCGCCTAACGCAATGACCCTAGTACTGCGATACGCCACGTCGTTGATATACACCAAAATTGCGTGAAATGTATACATATGATGGTCGATGGTGAGTAACTCCATTAGGAAAGCCACGGAAGCAAAGACCTCCATTGATGTTTGGCCTCAGCTCGGCGTCTCTCAGTCCCCTGCGCCCTAAGCGAATTAAAACAGTCGGTAATTATCATAATGGATCTGTACATACACCACCTGCTAGACAATCCTTCCGGATCAATGACAACACTCTCTCTCTCTCTCTCTCTCTCTCTCTCTCTCTCTCTCTCTCTAATGCTAACGGTTTTTCATATATATTTTCCTTTCAGCAATACCACGTTTTCTGCAATAGTAAAACAACTGAGCACAAACAAAAATAATAAATAAAAACCAACCCTTTTCTATTTGTTTATTACGAAAGCGCTTGGCAAACGTTATAACATTTTTTCCCTCGAAACTACGTAGTTTATCGCTATAAAGTATTACTATCATACTGGGAGGGGCGTCACAATGCTGAGAGGGGATCGTATAACTACTACTACTACTACTGTTACTGCCACCACTACCACTACCACCACCACTACCACAACTTAACGCTGCACTAACGCTACTCCATGCTTTACGCTTTCAGTTAATTATTCTCGAGCTGCGCGCTGGAAATTATTATCTAGCAAAAAATGTGGTGGAAGGTGTAGACCAACGACGGCAATAAACACTTGCTCCCGACCAGCCGTGATAGCGGACGCGAGGCAATTGTTTCAATAGAAAATGGTTACAAACACAGACAACCATTAAAGCCGGCGCCTGCAAGCACGCACACACACACACACACACACACACACACACACACACACACACACACACACACACACACACACACACACACAAACGGTGACTAAGCCGCAAATTGACCTTCATCCAGTGACCTTATGGCCTCGAAAAAGAAAAAGAAATGCGAACAATGATGCCCTGACAATTCCTATCAAGTTTCACGCAACCACTTTCTACAAATGGCCATCAACACGACACTTTCACTCTTTGAACAAGCCGCTTAAAACTCGGAAGAATTTTACTGGTTGACTTTCCATCCCTTTGTGATTCCTGACACCCTGAATGGCAGCAGTGAACCTCTTAAATGGTGGCATTTATTTAACCAAACGTCAGTAATATAGGAGGCCATCTTGAAATGCTACTGATCATATTCCCTCGAATCACATAACATTTTCATACAATACTACCCAGGGTGTGCCGGTTATCTGCATGCCTGGAACTGCACGGCCCTCACGCCAGGCAGCGGGTTGATGTACATGGAATAGTTACAGTCTGCAATGAGGCGACAGGCATGCATATATCGGATTCTGGAACCATGAAATTACATGTTTTCCCTATACATATATTCATAGCATTATTAATACTGCATTCAAAGTACAAGATGTATGTAAATATGAAATGCATCAAATACAATGACTCTGAATTACTTTAATATCCGAAATAGGAAAGTATAATAGTGAGGCATTAAGAATGGCTCCAACATTTACGAATAAATTTCCCCGATTATAGCACTTAGTATATCTAACCGGTTTATTTTTCAACAACAGACATACTGCATCGTTCAGCCAAACAATGAGCAACAGTATTTCTTCTATTTGTAATCCTATGAATGATACATGCTGGGAAAATGTAATTTTGTCCAAACGCGTACGATTTGTTATTAGCTCAGGGTATGAAACATGTGGTAAGAAAGAGAAAATAAAAATGGAAGTGAAGGTTTCTCTTCAACGTAACTTTTTGAAGACATAATGAAATCAGAACACTCAGGTGATACAGCCGATTTCTTTGCTACCAAAATACATTTAAATGACAAACATACGAAAAATACACCGAAACACGCCACATCACACACCTGGCAACGGGGTTCACAGTTCACGCCAGACCAACTCACGACAAGCGTGGCAACAACAAACACTTCTGTGCCGCGATTCCCTAAACTCCAGGGAATAACAAATGCACTCCGCCATCTCCGCCGCTCCAGATGTTTCTAAAACTGGATAACAATTTACGATCCCGCTTCAGACCGAATGCGTCAGCCGGCAGGAGCATTATTAGGAGCTGCCGAACACAAAGCACAGACCAAGAAAAACATCGCAGGGAGAGAAAGGAGGAAGAAGCCGTATTTACGATTAAACAGATAAGAATTTTTTAGCTATGACCAAAGGTTATTCAGACACGAGCAATACGTATCATGGGAACGAGTTATACCTCAGTGAGCACTATACACTACAGGCCACTCTTCATGCCAAGAAAACCAGAGTTGGGAGAGAAAGGAAAACGAAGCCGTGTTTACGATAAAAAATATATATAATAAAAAAAACTATCACCAAGAGATCTTCAAATACGAGCAATACGGATCAGGGGAATGAGTCATACCTCAGTGAGCACTATACACTGCATTTCATTCACTTCCCTTCCCTCTGCCCCTGACACACGACACACACTCAATGGCGGGCGGCAATAAACAATACAGGAGGGTCGCGCACCAGCTCACACCGGCACCATCGCCAATAACACGTGCCATCCGACCTGTAATAAATAGCACGCCTTCAACTACCGCAGGCCTGATGAAGGAGCGACCGAGCACAGGCTTCGGGCAGTAGGAGATGGGATGACAAAGCGTGTGTGTGAGAGAGAGAGAGAGAGAGAGAGAGAGAGAGAGAGAGAGAGAGAGAGAGAGAGAGAGAGAGAGAGAGAGAGAGAG
>CM035181.1:16070426-16072926 GCA_020233015.1 Callinectes sapidus
GGACAGACTCTGGCCATTAATCTTCGGACCCCCTCAGACCCTTGTTATAATAAAATCGTGTAATAACAACCAAACCTCGTGGTAGAAATGTGTCCCAGTACTGAAAGAGGTTAACCAGCGTCTCTCACCTTGCTACCACTGGGCTCACTAAACTGCATGGACGTTTCACCACACACAGCCTGTCTCACTCCCACCATGGACACACTGATTAAACTCCTCTCACTTCTCACTGCTACCTGCCTCACACCTGCGCCTCATCCGTGATTGTAAAGGTCAGGTCACGCGGTCCGTCCCATGATCCGGGTCAACTTATCGCGGGTCACTTCGAGAGCAGGCAGTGGTATACCATGATAACTGTTAACCAATGTACTATAAGGGGGAACTCCTATCGTTTTGCACAGAGGAATTAGACTGATGAGAGGCTGAACATAGAAGTGAGGTAGCGCGATGTCCGAGCGCAGTGTCCAGCTCACCCAGGCTCTGAATACCAGCTAGACCTTTCAACAGCCAGACAGACAACACATCCAGGACAGCCGCGACCCCCTCACCTTATCCTGTGAAATCTGCACTCCCAACACAAAACAAAATTACCCATTACCCATGTTGTAATATAACTGCTCGTGTTTGTTATGAAAAATGGCAAAACGTCAATGAAGTGAAGTAATATTAAGAGAAAACCTGAAAGAACGGAACTGTTGACTGTATTGCCAATTATCTGTAATAAACAAAATGCATGATAAGTACACTAGAAATCTGAACAAAGCGAGAGAGAGAGAGAGAGAGAGAGAGAGAGAGAGAGAGAGAGAGAGAGAGAGAGAGAGAGAGAGAGAGAATCAGACATGAAGACTATGTTGCTAATCCTTCAGCACTTATCCAGCTTAGGTTATGACTGACTTTACCAGGAAATCAACCCCATACACAGTTCATAATATAACAAATCTAGGTCAGTAATGCTGGCAACATAGACAAGGTGCAAGCTGACTCCAAGTAGGACCAATCCAAGACAAAACCCGTGAAAACCTGATGATTCGCACAGATCATGACACTGCACACAAAATTTTATTTCCAGTTTCTTGTGACGACTTTATCTATCTTTCGGCTTATGCATCCAATCATACACGGGGCCTCCACTTAATTGGCTCTATTTTTTATTATTTTTGTTGCCCTTGGCTAGCTTCCCTCTCTTACATTAAAAAAATACGTACAGATCACCAGGGCACACACGACGTAAGGAACTCCACAAGAATTTATTCCTATTGTGATGTAGGCTTTCAAAACAGCGTAGGTCTCTCTCTCTCTCTCTCTCTCTCTCTCTCTCTCTCTCTCTCTCTCTCTCTCTCTCTCTCTCTCTCTCTCTGCGACACATTCTATTTCAGCAAAGAAGAGAGTAACAGGGCCGTGACTGGCGCATTGCTCCTGGCGCCCCTCACTCCCTCTAAAGCTCATGTATCAATACACGGTGCCATGAAGCCCATGACTAGATAGTTCAAACGTTTCCTGTCTCGCGGCCCAGCTGGTGATCGATTCGTGCCGCCCTGACGTCATCACCTCTCCTTCCCATCGTCCCTTCCCATTTCCCCTTCCTCTCCTACTCGACCTTCTCTTACTATGCTAACGAACTCTCAGGTCTCATTGTTTCATTTTTTTCCCCACTTTTATCATATTCTCCTCCATGACAAAGTAATGACATAAGTGGCCAAAGGAGTGACGAGCCTGCATAGTGCGCCTGGCAACACAATATAGTTGTACCAGAAACTCAGTCAATTATAAACACAAATTTACACAAACCATGCAAATATATGAGGAAATGATAAGTTAATAGGTAACCTTAAAAAAAAAAGTACTCGCCAGACAAAAAATAATCTCTTCACAACCCTTTTCCTCCCTCACCGCGGTAAGCACACTCGTTGACCACGGGTGCTACTCTTTCAATATGTTCCATTCCATGTCCCTGCCTGTCTACACTGACTGACACACACACACACACACACACACACACACACACACACACACACATGCGCAAGCGTAATACCAAGTCAATATTTACTTAGATATTTATTTACATTTCATTTTTATAGATATAATTAGCCGTAGCAG
Organism: Callinectes sapidus; assembly: GCA_020233015.1. NCBI lineage: Eukaryota > Metazoa > Arthropoda > Malacostraca > Decapoda > Portunidae > Callinectes > Callinectes sapidus. Next base: position 16,072,524 of record CM035181.1, read on the forward strand.
AAAACAAAAATAACAACACTAACAGCACCAGCAGCAATAGCAGTACTGGCAGCAGCAGCAGCAGCAGCAGCAGCAGCAGTAGTAGTAGTAGTAGTAGTAGTAGTAGTAGTATAGGCACAAGCAGCATGCAAATTTTGTAGTAGGAAGATAATCCTCGTGGCTTTTCTCAATATCAAGCCAGTAATACATACAACACCCGCCCAACAATTTTCCCTTTATTCTCTGTTCTTTATTTCCCCAAATCACTATCGGCGGACACAGGCAACATAGCGCGAAATGAAACATTTAATTAAATGGCAACTTTCCCGCCATCCCAGGCTGGCTGAGGCAAGCCATCACAGTCTGCCACCTGGCGGGCTGGCCGCGCACTAGCCTTTATTTACCTCCGCAGTTCGAGACGCTA
>CM035181.1:16152069-16161555 GCA_020233015.1 Callinectes sapidus
CGTCGATACATCCAGGCTCTTTTTATCCTCTTATGTGCCCTGCTCCTCTTCCTCTCCCCTCCTCTCCGACTCTTTCCTCGCCTCTATCTACGTATCTCCTTTCCCTCACCATCTACGGCATGGACAAGCAAGTTTTGATTGTGTAGTATGCAAGGAGGAGGAAAGAGGAGAGGGAAGACAAAAGTTTATTTCTCCTCCATTTCATCTGTTCCTCTCTTTCTTCCCAAAATGTCCACGCCCCAGGGATAGAAAGGGTACACGCTCTCCTCTTATTAGCTTTCCCCTCCACCTCTCCCTCCCACTCTCCAATAGACAGATGTTCCTCAAATGCCACGCACAGACACTCATTATTCTGTGTACACAACAACAACTATCACTCAGTTACACTTACAAAACTATCATTACTATGTACTTATCACAACCAAGACAGTTCTGTTCGCACTACTGATGTTACCACTACCACCATCACCACCACCGCCTTAATATCGCATCCCTTCCTCGCTATTGGTAAGCCTTCCAAAGCAATCAACATAAAAACAACTGCAAATATCGCTGTCGTATATTGCAATGGATACTGCCACAAAGCAATCATATTCGCTGCCGCCTCACAATCCGTGCTTCCCTCGCCATTACTGAAGCGGTATTTATGATAGCAACATCCGCCACCCTTCTCTCAACCCCGACCCCGAGCCCGCCCCCCCCACCCCCCCACCACCACCACCTGAGATATTCAAGCCGGGCCTTTCCGGAGCAACACTAAGGCACAACAAAACAGCTGGCGTTGTGTTAATAAATCGATGGAGAGTTGGCTATGGCCGCCCTGTGTGCCTGCCTGAAAGTGGGACGGCCGTGTGGGGGGGAGGGACTATATAGGGCACTGAGGGAGAGACAAGGGGTACAGTACAGGGAGGGAAAGAAGGGGGGACAGAGGCTCCTGTTACCGACGCCGCCCTGCCAAAGTCAACAGGATCAGCAGATTACACTGGCTTACTGGAGTGACACCAGCTTGTCCCCTCCACCCCATCACCCCTACCACCACCACTACTACCACCCGCCCCCTCACCTCCTCGTCTGACCGACACCCGCGGACGGGGAAGCCTTACCAGGCAACTGTTCACTAAATGCCACCACTAATGTTAAACTGTTTCAATTAGTCGGTACACTTTTACCTTTTTCTCTTTCTCTCTTTTCTTCTTTTTTCTCCCGCATGAGATCCGTCATGACGCAACCACAGCTGCCCTTCACACGTCCTCATGTATGGAACATAGCATTAAAACTGTGGCTATTATTATTCACGTTAAAGGAGATGGATGGCGGCTGAATGCTTGATGCACGTGAAAGATAAATAAATGTCATTTATATGTAGCATAATAAATAAAAATATAAAAAATGTGACAGCACTAATATAATAGGTGTCATAGTGATTCTCATTCAAAAGAAAGGGGAAATATATCAACAGAAATAACAATAACAAAATAGAAAATAAATGGGCCGATTGTTGCTGGTAGTTTCTGGCTAGGAGTGCCAAGCGAAGAGTGAGTGACACGCTGACCCTTAGAAACACAGTGACAGCAGAGCATAAGCAGTGTGTGATCAAACTCACCTAGGCAACAATCACTCATGATGGAGATAATAAAGATGTATGAGGAATTTATATGAGATGGGATGAAAGCAAAGAACAGAGAGAGAGAGAGAGAGAGAGAGAGAGAGAGAGAGAGAGAGAGAGAGAGAGAGAGAGAGAGAGAGAGAGAGAGAGAGAGAGAGAGAGAGAGAGAGAGAGAGACGAGAGAGAGAGAGAGAGAGAGAGAGAGAGAGAGAGAGAGAGAGAGAGAGAGAGAGAGTGTGTTAGGTGCAGCATTCTTAGCACCACAACAACATACATAGGTCAAAATACAATAGTAGAAGGAAGAGAACAAACATGAAAAGCATCGAAGCGCCGCGAGACGAGAACACACATTCGCGGGACATTTGACAACACGACCACACGCTACAGAGCCATCGGGGGGAGGTGGGGAGAAACAGACGGGACTCACACGAAGATGAGTGGAAAAATATTTGAAGGAAAATATTTCGTCGAGAATTTTACGACCAAGCAAACCTCAGATATCAGACAAAGAGAAAGGCTTGTCGGGTGTCAATTAAGATTTTTTTTTTTCCTCGGATTGTGGGCGGAAACTCGTACCGACATATGGAGCCAGTGAAAATCGCAAGATTAATGGGCCGATATAGATGTATATCTGATTAATAAATAACCGTTACAGCTGCAGTTTCAAAACGATTTTCCACACCGATGATCATGTTTCCCCTTCCCCACGTGCAGAAAACATATTCACATAACCTGGTATTTCTTTTATCAAAATACCAGAAAAAATACCATTATGTGAACGACAGTCGATACTGTAATCACAAAATAACGCAAGAAATGAATTACTTATTTTTTTTATGAAATCAAAGGAGCTTAGCGAGTCAAGAAGCGGAATAGGCTCACGTATACATATACTGAACCTATGAAGCATAAACATTATCAGCAGTAAAGACTAAAAGAAAAGGCCCGACAAATACTTAAATGGTGCATAAAAGTGAGAGTTCAAAAAAGGACAAGGTCAGGTTAGTTCCGGAGGCGGCTCGATGCTCTCCCCTTTAAAAGTCGAAGGTGCACGAAGATGGACGATCCGAGTGAGAAAGGAAAGCGTCCAAAGCCTACCAGCAGAAGCGATGACCGAACCATTTTCACATCACTATTGTGAAAAAAACATTACCGAAGCAGTGTCACGATCAAACATAGAATATCAAGAATCATACTTTGATGAATAATGAATGACAATACAAGAAAATCCTGGAACTCTCTCCATTTAGAAATCATTCTGAAAGAGTCACTGCATGTAGTAATAAGAGAGAACTCCCATCAAGTGTCAGCACACGCACACACACACACACACACACACACACACACACACACACACACACACACACACACACACACACACACCTTATCTTATTTATTTATTCATTTTCATCTCTATTAACTTTTTTTTATTTCTTTAACAGGAGAAGATAGCTCCAGCCAGGTGCGAGGAGGGCAGGACGTTTACTTCCTTGTTCTTGCACCTGAAGCAGTGTGGGCGCGTCTCCTTCTCGTGGGCAAGCCGTTAATAGGACTCTCACGCTGCTTCATCCCACATTCAGCAGCCAGAGGGCTGGCCTTTCATCAAGCCTGGGGGATGTTGGCACGTGCAGCCCAGAGAGCACTTGACTCACGTAACTGTAAACAGGTGTAGAGAACTTCGCAAGGCGGGTGTACTTCAAGAAGGAAACGTTAAGCACTTCTGAATAGCACTAGGAAATGCCATGACAAATATCCTCTCTGAGTCCATCCACACGAAATTTTAAAATCTAGTCTTAAAATGAACCCCTCTGGTCCTTGCCACTAACGGCTTTGTGGTTTCTGTATTAACTAGAATTTGTGTTTCTTTGATCTACACGTATTTTCTTTGCTGAAATAAGTAACTTTAATACAACACTTCATTAGAAAGTCATTCCTTTAATCTTTTTTTTTTTAATGGCAAATCATTAGATCCTGTGGATCTAATGACTTATCAGGTAAATTCGCCTTGATTCAGTAGACAACGAACAGTGTGATGACATCATGTACCATACACACTTTCCATTCTTTTCCCTGTGATATGGTTGGTGGTTTGGTATATTGCAAGGCTTTATTATAACTTCTACAAATTTATATTGCTTTCTTGATCAAGTCGGAACCATAAGCTTTAACGTATATTGGCTGCCTTCAGCTTCCCTATTCATTATAAAATTGCTTCTCTTTGTGTCTTCCATGGCTATTTTTAAGCTAAACTGTTCTCCTGACCATGTTAATTTATGTCTCTAACCTCCCCACCACCTCTAGAACTCACTGACTGCCCCCGCATGTCCACCAACCTATAACCGCAAGTTTTCCAAGGAGGTTTCAAGACATGTTTCATACGGACATTTCTTGTCACTATACTCTCCAAGTGCTAAACACTCCGTAGGTCTTTTAAAACATTTTGTTACCGTTGACCTAGTCCCCTCTTACATAAAACGAACCTGGGAACTCCCTCTATTAAACTCGATAAAAATGACGATATAGACCTTCATGTTGACTCCTCCTGTATTCATAGTGTGCATCGATGTTATTCATTCACTTCAAAGAGAATTTCTGGGATATATTGCCTTCCTCTGTTTTATTTCTTTTTTTTTTGGGGGGAAGGGGGGATTTGCGCTCAAAAAATATGCATCAAAATGAAAATAAAAATGGATTACGTAGAGTTGCTAATAAAAAACATATATATATTCATTTCCCGTTACCGGAAAAGAAACAGGAATCACATTCTATTCCCTTTTATTAATCCCTTCTCCTGGACTCATTTGTGTAAATAAAACACATAGGGGGCAGTCAATTAGTCCGCTTCATTCTGCTGACGTGACTGGCATCCAACACCACCCCCACCACCACCAACCCAGTGTGCCCTACGTACGCGGTGTTGTGCTGCACCAAAGCCAACTTGTAACATTCTCTCTCTCTCTCTCTCTCTCTCTCTCTCTCTCTCTCTCTCTCTCTCTCTCTCTCTCTCTCTCTCTCTCCTTCTCCTTCTCCTTCTCTTTCTCTTTCTCTTTCTCTTTCTTTCTCTTTCTCTTTCTCTTTCTCTTTCTCTTTCTCCCTCTCCCTCTCCCTCTCCCTCTCCCTCTCCCTCTCCTTTTCCTTTTCCTTTTCCTTTTCCTTTTCCTTCTCCTTCTCCTTCTCCATCTCCCTCTCCTTCTATCTTTCCCTCTCCTCCTTCTCCTTCTCCCTCTCCCTCTCCCTCTCCCTCTCCTTCTATCTTTCCCTCTCCTTCTATCTTTCCGTCTCCTTCTCTCTTTCCCTCTCCTTCTCCCTCTCCCTCTCCCTGTCCCTCTCCCTCTCCCTCTCCTTCTCCCTCTCCCTCTGCCTCTACTTCTCCCTCTCCCTCTCCCTCTCTCAAGTACTATATATGTAAAAACAAGTGTGTTAGTATGTTCAATCCAAAGAAAAAAGCCAGCACTAAAATGTTGCTCCATGAAAATACAAGACCGAAGATGTCTGGTTCAAGAGCAAAAATACTCTTTCGCGCAAACTTTCCCCTCCAGTACAACCAAACAATAAGTGTGTGCCATGGCCACCGCGTCTCCTCACCTCCGTCCCCGAATAGACGGTATGAAGGTTCCCAGGAAACTCACATCGCTTGAAGGAAACACACCATTTCCTACAACCGCGACCTGGCGATAGAAAAACTTCCCCCGTTCTTCTTTCTCCTTCTCCTCTCCGGACCAGACTTCCCTGCGAGTTTGTCGATTTTTCTGAAGTATCTCGGGACCCAAGTTGGGGTCTCCGTCCGGCCAAGTTTCAGGAGGCAACCCAGTCATTTCTTCTCTCCCTCCCCCTTCCATCCCTTGTCTCCTCTTCATTCTCCCCCTCTTCCCGATCGGCCACATGCTCACCGCCCCCAAGCATTAATATAAAAATTTCCCATTTCATTATACGTAATAACCAACGTTAATCTGTCTGTCTGTCTGTCTGCCTTGAAAGGACCAAAAGGTCTGTTGTTGTTTGGCTTTCCTTTGTATTCCTTTGTAAACAGTCATGTAAGGTATATGTATACAAATCTGAGGTTAATAAGCAATCGATCATTCGATTTCTCCAAAAGAAAGGCTGCAATCATTAGCAGACGAGAGCAGTCAAATCCCAAATGCAGCTTAGCGTAACAATCACGCGACAGAAACAACAATTCTCCTTTAGGGTGTGTCAAAGCAAACAATACAGAAGAGTAAAGTGATCTGCGGCACGTGCCTGAAGCACCTCATTAGCAGAGGCTGGATAATTGGAGGAGAGCAAGTGACAGAAGACGAGGACAAGAGCAGGCTAGTGACAAAGTGATGTTACCTGTATCAAATTCTGTTAAATTAACTTCATCTAATATAAATTTTTGCAGTTACACGCAATGCACCTCATCTTACTATAAAAATGTTATACGGAACGGTTTTTTTTTCTTTGTACGATAAGGTTAGATACAAATGAAAAGAAGCAATTATTCTTATACCGTACGTGTTTGAAATTGTGCTTACTACCGTGTGTTCGGAATCTTTTCTACTGGAGTGGCTGTTAAATAACTAAATTAAATACGCATAGGGGGTAAACCACAAGGAAAGGTGGTTTCATGTTAATAATAAAGGGTATGATTTCTTAATAGATTTGCTTCATAGGAGAACATATAATAAAACAATTTTCCCTTACCTGGAACCGATATTCACGATAAGGCATTTCACTCGCAGTAGCAACGTCATTCCATAAAAATCCTGCCAAGTGTAATGCAATCAGCATTGATGGAAGGTATCATTTACACACTAGTCAATCAAAGAACTGGGTGCGAATGTGTCAGCAAGTCGAGGCTTAGCTCAACACTTCCATGTCGCCGCTCACAACCCCTCCGGGACAACATTCTAGAACAGATATTTGGTACCATTTATTACTTCGGTTCTCACGCCGAGTGGACGTCTATCATCACTAGAGATTGTGCAACAATGAATAATTGCTTTGTTAATCCTCAACCTTACCAAACGTTTGCCGTCTTTCTCTATAACAATACAAGCGGACAATGCTCACCATCCATAATGAATCATATGTCGGCAGATGATGATTTATCAGAAACGCAACCTTGAATGTTAAATGTCACGCGCGACACCAACAATCACCACAACAGCAAACATGTCTTCCATGAACAAAAGAACATGATCCCTCCCTCCACCATTTCCCTCCCGATTCCTCACCCCTTTGTTAGTATTTCATCAACACCAGCTTCCTTTAATATTTGGCACTCATCCCCTTCTGACACAACACCTTGCACTCGAAGGAGGCAGGAAAGACACAACGAAGGATCGACCCTTCGCCTAAACCAAAGATTCCACTCAGTCCTGATGTCATTTTATGGAGCCTCTCTTTTACCTTTGTGCAGAGAAAAAGAAACATGAGTCAGCGTGGCTTTCAAAGTTTCGTTGGATTTCTGTGATATGGAATAGTCAATCATACTGCACCTGCAAGAGAAGACTGTTTCCACCACCCAATATAATAATAATAATCTCCTATCTAAACAACACATACATACAAAAACAACTTTTTTTATAATACTTATGCCATTATTCTTAAACACAAAGGCCAAACCAATAACAAGTCCCTTGTCTTTTGACTAAATCCGTGACCTAAAAATAGGCTGACAAATTATCGGTCTTTTCTATTATCTTATAATGTTCTTGTCCAGCTTCTCCTTCTCACATATTAAAAAAGAACGCAACACATCTAAACTCAACCAAACTAAAGAAGAATGAAAAAAAAGCGGTGAAGTTCAGAGATACATATGAAGAAGAGAAAACAGCAAGACGATTCTAAAGAAATATGTAATAGAGTTATGAATAATGGGTATAAATATGAATGGAACGAGATTAAATAAGGTCAAGGAAAAGTAGATGTACGGAGCGGAGGACGAAGAGAGAGAGAGAGAGAGAGAGAGAGAGAGAGAGAGAGAGAGAGAGAGAGAGAGAGAGAGAGAGAGGAGGGGGAATGTGTGGTGTTTTTTGTTTTCTCATTTTTTATGTGTTTGTATGAATATTCGTTGGTGGTATTTGGGAATGAAAGAAAAGGAGAGTCTGTTTCTCTTTATTTTATCTTATTTTATTATATTTTTTCGTGCTTCCTTCCTTCTTTCCTTCCTTCTTTTCTTCTTTCTTTTGTTCGCCATTCCTTCCTTGTTACGATCCATTTTCATCTTTACCTTTTTTTCATATTTTTTTTACATTCATTTTTTACTTTGTTCACTTATTTAATTCATTTCACATGCACATTTCATTTGATTTTGTCTATTTCACCCACGGAGAATATTATATGTGCGTGATGAATAAATAAATATGCATAATATGAATAACAATATGGTGGAGTGTGTGTGTGTGTGTGTGTGTGTGTGTGTGTGTGTGTGTGTGTGTGATTCTCTTCTACTCGTGTACCTTCCACATCCACATTCATTTTATTACATTTTGCCTTTCATTTAATTTATTCACAGACATATTCATTTTTAACCCCTGCGCGGGATTTTGCACGGGATGACTTTTAAACACACACACTCACACACTCACACACACACGAGCACACATGTATACACTCGCACATACATTCCGCCAGTCTCGAATATAAACTAAAATAGAACCTGAATTATTATGGAGGATAAGAATATCATCACCCCCTTTTGTATCTAAATTATTACAGATGATTCTATATATTTAACTCTTTCCTGAACTATTATCTCTCTCATTGTTTCCTCCAGTAATTCCTCTCAATTCCTGAACACCCCTTCTCTTTCTTTCCAGCACACACTCTGAGTAAGAATATCACCACTCCTTTTTATATGAAGATTTTAACGGACGATTCTATGTATTCTTCAACTCCTAAATAATCCTCTCTTTGTTTCATCCACTAATTCCTGACACTTTCCAGATAAGAGCCTTTTCTCGTTCATTCTTTTACACGTCCTGAATAAAATATCACATGTTGTTGTTTAGCTAGATTGATACTCGGCCGTCTTTCACCTCTCACTAAACTATTCATTCTTTGTTTTTCCCTCACACCGTCGACAACAACATTTTTCCTTTATTTCGGTACGTTTTAAGAGCCCCATTCTGAATACACACTCGAAAAAAACCTCATAGTTCTACGCATTATTCAACTCATACTCTGCCTGTTACCTCGCTAATTCCTCACACTTCCTCAATACATTCCTGTTTCTCCGCTGTACACGTTGCAACTCTCAAGGGCGCGACGGTCAAGTCCTGAGGGAGCAGTCTGAACTCAAAGGTTGTTGGTCCCATTACCGCCTCTCCTTTGCCAGGCCGTCCTCCAGAGGCAGCCGCACCACTCCGCCTTAATGTTGCTTCTCTCGCTAAGTTTTACCGCCATTCTCACGGTTACTGCTCCTCTCAACTTGCTAACTCCCTCAATGCCTCCTCTCTCCTGTTTCAATTTATTTTTTCTTCTATTTTTTCTTACCGTTCGGCCGTTTAATTCTGAGAAGGAGGTCATTAGGTCACTGTAGATGGTGTGTTTTCTCTCTCTCTCTCTCTCTCTCTCTCTCTCTCTCTCTCTCTCTCTCTCTCTCTCTCTCTCTGGAAATACGCAGGGAAAATATGAATAATCCTTTATCTTTTATGTCAAACGTTTTCTCTCAAATAAAATGATACCAGTGTGTGTGTGTGTGTGTGTGTGTGTGTGTGTGTGTGTGTGTGTGTGTGTGTGTGTGTGTGTGTGTGTAAAGATGAGAGAGTACGGTGAAAAGAGAGGAGAGTTGTGAGGAGTGGGAAAGGATGGGAGGGGCGTGAGGGCTGGACGACACACACACACACACACACACACACACACACACACACACACACACACACACACACCTAAAA
>CM035181.1:16213916-16223916 GCA_020233015.1 Callinectes sapidus
GGGGAGATGAAACTGAAAAGAAAAAGATCAATGAAAAATATGAAAGAACATTACTAATCTAGAAAAAAGAAAAATGAAGAGAAAATAACAAGAGAAGATTACAGAAAAAATTGAGGAAAGAGAAGGGATATAGGAAGAAAAGTAGAAAAGATAAAGGATGAAAGAAAGGAAAGGAGGAAAAGAAAGAGTATAAAGGAAGAAAACTGCAAACACACCAACGGAGAGAAAGGAAGCAGGGAAATATAGGTGACAGGAAAGGAAGAAGGGAAAGAAAAGATAGAAAAAGAAACAAGAAAATAAGAAAGCAGTTAAAAAGGAAACACGAACAGAGGAGATAGGAAGGGAGAGAGACAGGCAGGCAAGAAGGAAGGACATAAGAAAAGAAGGGAGGAAGGGAGCGAGAGAAGGACGAAGGAAGGAAGGAAGGAAGGAGTGAACGAAGGAAGGAAGAAAGAACGAAAGAAAGAAAGAAAGAGAGAGAGAAAGTAAGAAAAAAATGAAAGAAAAGAAAGAAAGATAAGCAAAAAGGTAAAAAACAAAAAAAAATACAAAGATGAAAAAAGGAAGAAAGCATTCAGGCGGGAAAAAAAGAAAAAATTAGAAAGAAAGAAAAGCAGAAAGGAAGAAAGAAGGGAACTCATAGACAGAGCGAGAGAGAGAGAGAGAGAGAGAGAGAGAGAGAGAGAGAGAGAGAGAGAGAGAGAGAGAGAGAGAGAGAGGCCACACGAGGCAGCACATGATACTCTCCCCACGAAAGGCAAGGAGGAGAAGAAAGGAAAATCAACCACAAGTTACCCTCATCAGTAACACGAGCCGTACGTACGTAGCCTTCCCCGCTCATGTGAGGCCGAGGAACACCGCCGCCTCCAGGAACTCCAGCAGAAAATGACGCGAGAGGAGATCACGGCGAACTAAGAACACAAGAAACCATGTGAGAAACCTTCTTTTTCTTATCCTCATAGTTCCTTCATGATGTCCGTCAGGAGGAGGAGGAGGAGGAGGAGGAGGAGGAGGAGGAGGAGGAGGAGGCAAAGTGAGGAAGAACTGAGAACACAAGAAAACCTGGGAAACCTTTTTTTTTTTTTCCTTATCCTCATAGTTCTTTAATGATGCTTCCCAGGAAGAGGAGGAAGAGGAACAGGAAGAGGATAAGTTGGAGGAGGAGGAGGAGGAGGAGGAGGAGGAGGAGGAGGAGGAGGAGGAGGAGGAGGCAAAATGAGGGTGAACTGAGAACACAGGAAGCGATGAGAGAATTTTTTTATCCACATAGTTCCTTCATGATGCTCACCAGGAGGAGAAGGAGGAGGAAGAGGAGGAGGAAGCAAAGTGAAGAAGAACTGAAAGCACAAGAAGCCATGAGAGAAGCCTCTTTTTTTCTTATCCTCACAGTTCCATCATGATGCTTGCCAGGAGGAGGAGGAGGAAGAGGAGAAGGAGGAAGGAAAGAAATGGCAAGCTGAGAACACAAGAAGCCATGAGAGAGACCTTTATTTTTGTTATCCTCTTCCTCCTCCTTATCCTCACAGTTCCGGGGAGGAGGAGGAGGAGGAGGAGGAGGAGGAGGAGGAGGAGGAGGAGGAGGAGGAGGAGGAGGAGGAGGAGGCAAAGAGAGGAGGTACACGGTCTGCAGGAAATGGTGGTTTGAGGAAAGTGATCACACACGTCTTCTCCATCCCTCATTAAACGTCCTCGATTAAACTCTAATTACTCCATTATTATCCCACTAATTACTCCCCACTCCCTTCCCTCTCCTCCTCCTCTCCCTCACAGTCCTCTCCTCTCCTCTCTTCTTTCTCTCCCCCTTCCCCCCCCTCCCGTCTCAAAGTTAACCGGAAACCTTGCAGCTTCTGACTTCATTCTCTCCCTCTCTTTTTTTATTGTTTTCTGTCTTCACTTTATTTCCTAGACAGCTCTCTCTCTCTCTCTCTCTCTCTCTCTCTCTCTCTCTCTCTCTCTCTCTCTCTCTCTCTCTCTCTCAGCATCCTTTTCTCATTCGTACTTACAAATCTCCCTCCTGTTTTTTACCCTCACCTCCAGCCCTCCCCTTTCCTCCACACCTGTACTACCTTCCCCACACGACACGGGGACAATTTGTTGTAATTCTAATCTTGGCGCGAGCAATCAAGCGAAGCAGCCCAGCCCAGCCCAGCCCAGCCCACACCGCCCCTCCGTCCCGCCGCTGCCGTCCACAGGGGTAATTACGGACCGACACGAGCCATTTCGAGGCGCATTATGGACACTCCCTCCCCCTCCACTCCTCCCTACCCACACGACCTCCCTCCCTATCTCCCTTCCACCCGCGACCACCTGCTCCAGCCACAAATACGAATACAAATACAAATACTCACACACACACACACACACACACACACACACACACACACACACATACACACACACCAGATACGATTGTACACCAGCACAAAATAACAACAGAAAAAAAAATCATGCGCAAGGATTATACTTGTAAAAGTGGTAATTAAACACACACACACACACACACACACACACACACACACACACACACACACACACACACACAAACACACACACACACACATACACACACACACACACACACACACACTGAATATCAAGTCCACATCTCATTATTAAATAAGACATGTTTCTCATTCATGTGCTTTCTTTTCTACGTTTCTTTGTGGCATTTTCTTGTCTCTCTTAAGGTTTTCGGACTAAAAAAGTAATAAGGGAGGGCTGCAGAAAGGGAGAGAGGGAGGGATAAGAGGAAATGGGTGGAGGGAAGAAGGTTGAATGGACTCGGAGGGAAGGAGAGATGGTAAATGGAGGGAAAAAGAAAGGGGAGAGTCGAAGGAGGGGAGGAAGGGACACTTAGACAGAAAAGAAAGGGAAACTCGGTGGGAAGGATATGGGAAATGGAGTGAAGAAGGAAAGGGAGACTCGATGGGAAGAAGGAAGGAACACTTAGAGGGAGGGAAAGAAAAATCGAAGGGAAGGAGAGATGGGAACAGGAAAGAACGACCCTCTGATTACATTACTCTTCCTAGCTGTTCAGTTTGCAGGAAGGCAGCTTTAATTATCACATTTACCTCCACTTTACAATAAATATTTGCAACTTTAATTTTCGGCAATTATTTTGTAATGGATAAAATCAACCTATTAGCAGGCTAATTATAAAATCATGCAAGTGTTCTTTTTTTTCCTCTTAGCAGTGAAAGAAGTTGCATAAAGAAGAATGAGAGGAATAACAGAAGTAAAATTATGTACTGTGTGTGTGTGTGTGTGTGTGTGTGTGTGTGTGTGTGTGTGTGTATTATGGCTTATCTAACGCAATGTCTCTCACTCAGAGTTTCACGTTACCTCGCAACACTCACCAAGACTCAGGTTACCAATTAAGATCACCAACACCTCCACAGCCTCCCCACGAGAGCTTCACCTACGCACAGACTCCTGACGCTCACACGCTCACCTACAGAGCACTATAGACTGACGGCCCGGAGGAGAACGATTAGCTGCCATAATAGAACCAATCTGACTCAATCTCCACATTACAATAACATACCGTGTCTTTGGAATAAAATTAACTATTAACACTTCCAGTTTTCTATTGCTAGTGTCGATGCGTACGCTTTAGATTTTCAAACAGAGAAATGTTTAAAAAAGCTACATCATATTCTTTTCTCTCTCATCACTGTTTTGTTTACTTTTCTAATGCAAGAGTTCACCAGTGTTGTCATCATTCATCCCTTTTTTCTGGTAAACTAGAACTCCCTGCATGTTTTTGTATTCCTTTTTTCCGAAGACTTAAACGCCATAAAGATGAAGGTTTCTACATGGTCAGTCCCATTTTTTTTTTTTTTTTTTTTTTGTGTGTATCTTTTGACCTCTCTTTAGAAATTGACACATCTTTCGTTAACTTGACCAGTGCTCATCTCATATAAAAATAATAATCACGTATACAAACACTGGTGAGATAAAACCAACTGTGGATTACTTATACCTAATGGAGGATACTAACAGAAACCTTTTTTATATCTTCAAAGGGGAAAACCAAATAAGAGGAGTGTACAACAAACTACAGACAGAGGCATCATTTTAGGCAAATCTGGAAAGCCACCAGAGCCGCGGCTGTGTCTGCGCTGCAATCTTGTCTCTTATTAGTGCTCGAGGTGGCGACATTTCAACTCAACACCAAAAGTTTCGCTAACTTGTTATCTAATTAACATACCAGAGACGGGGACGACACACCTGCACACCATAGCACCCATCCCACCCACCCACCCACCCACACCCACAAACATACACACACGCACGCGTGCGCGCGCGCAAAAGAGGCTCAGAATTTACAGGTCACTGAACGAATAAGAGCCACCACCACCAGCACCATAACCACCACCACCATCACCACCACCACTACACCAGGTACAGCCTCTTACACAACAAGAGCAGATTGGCAGACTTAAATTCACCGAACATTAGGAACACCGTCTCTCCTTGCCTTCCCTTCCTTCACCACGACTGTATGCCGCCTCTTGAGTTTGACACACATACACTCACACCACACACACATCACACACACACACACACACACACACACACACACACACACACACACACACACACACACGCAAGCACACACACACACACACACACACACACACACACACACACACACGGTACCTTAATTCTGCACAAGCTGCGATCGATGGGACGCTTCTTTCAAGAGCTCCCGGCCTCAATACAACATTTCTTTGAAGTCAGCCATAATTTACGAGGGAGCTTAATTACCATGCAATATATCACTGCTTCACCGAACTCTTCACCAAACGACCCTCCAAAAAAATAACTTTAAGGGGTGTCCTCCATTGATCTTGTTCCAGCGGCACACATCTAAACCTCCTTTAATCCATTTCTAGGAAGTGACGAGTTCGTAAGATAAAGATCATTTCCAGCTAACATTCGTTCAGGATGTGAGGAGAGGAGCGGCACAGTAGGTTGATGCGTTATGAAACTGAAGGTAAAAGGTGATGGTAGGAAACTGGTGAAAAGCGAAGATGTGCAACTGAAGGTCACTCAGCTAATGACCTGGAGTCAGCGTGCCCCTGAGACTGTGCACGCGTCGTTGATGGGCAGCGGACGGTGGCGAGACGGGACAGGGCTAGACAGGACGAGAAGGGACGCGGAAGAGAATACGAGAAGAGAATGGCCCTCGTCTGTCAGGCTGTCCGTGAGCTGATGCCACTCTGACAGGAGCTGCTCAGATGCGCCCTAAACCCTTCTTGGCTGGAAAATTGTTAAAGGGGCCACGCGACTTCCACCTGCTGTTATCATGCCCCTGGACGCTAAGCTTATTAGAGCGAAATCAAACTTGTAACTTCAAAAATGCATTATTGATACATGTCGGAAAACCAAGACGGACATACGAAGAAATAATGCCAAAAAATTTTTTTCTCGTCTTCTTCCTTACCGAAAAAGAAAAACACAAACAAGAAAAGAATTTTCATCACACACACACACACACACACACACACACACACACACACACACACACACACACACACACACACACACACACACAGCGCAATAAAACAAAATTCTGAAATTTTTACCCACCTCCTTATTCGGATCTCGTAGAAGAGTGGACAGGGCGCGACTGGAAATGTGCTGACACCTTTGTTCTATTTAGACACACAGGAATAATCACTCATACATCGCGATGTGAAGAGCACCAGTGGAATACAATAATACCTTTAGGTGTAGGTATACAAAGGACATTGTTCCACCCAAACCTCCACCAAGACAGCTTAGAAGTATATACTAGCCCGTGCAACCGACTTTAACACACGTGCTGCAGAACTATTATCATTCTAAGCATCAAGTGAGAAAACTCTGGGATTCACAAGACCGCCATTAAACCTGCAGCAGCCGCACGCTCAGACCACGCCTGTACATACCAAGGCAAGTGTAGGCCACCTGTGTGTTGCATTTTAATATGTGCAATAATACAAGGCAAGACCAGGCGAGGTAGACGGTGACTCTACGCTTTCCCAACCCCTTCTACCCTAAACATAATGTCCAACACAGTCTTCCCGTCATCTGCCTCTCCCACTACTCGCCTATAGCACATCTCCCTCGGCCACAGTTTGCCACCTCAGATGACCTCTTCACGCCTTACCTGAGGAAGAAAGATAAAACTTTATTAGTAATATATTAAGGAACTAGTCGCGCTTAAACCTTTAAAATTTCACCTCTCCGTCAATCTCCAAGACCTGAGTAAATATGCAGTAACGGACAGCCTGACACTTGTACAACATCACAATACACACAAATACCAAGACCCCACCACTTGCTTTCACCAATTCAACTTTAAAGGTAAACACCGGATTTCCCCTAAATTAATCAATACATTGTTTGTAGAGCAGAAAGGTATCTAATTAGGAGTCCATATACTAATATCATCTGCTGGATAACAGGTACGAACCCAGATTCATTGTTACATCGCATAATAATCATTGTATGACTTCCTGGAACAAAGGCGCAAACCCCCAAATGTATGTAATCATTAAGCTTTATAAATAAGTAAAATAGCAAGGTATACAAAGTACAGGATATCTATATTGTATGATACAACACACACACACACACACACACACACACACACACACACACACACACACACACACACACACACACACATACACACACATACAAACAGAGAGAGAGAGAGAGAGAGAGAGAGAGAGAGAGAGAGAGAGAGAGAGAGAGAGAGAGAGAGAGAGAGAGAGAGAGAGAGGAGAGAATTTAAATTAGAATATAAAGTGTGCTACACGTACTAAGTTCCTCAATGCAACAAAGAAGGATTGCTAAACGTAAACTCCTCAAGGGAGCAAAGAAAATCACTGAAAAGGGACTAATGAGATTATTTTTCAATGTGACCTGATGTTCCCTTGCAAGTGTGCAAGGCGGTGAGACAAAGCCAAGAAAGCGACAGTTCCGGGGTTATTGTTCAAAGGGATGGAAAGCTGATGAAACCAATTAACTTTTATATGCGTAAGATGAACGGAATACGAATGAGGGTGAAGAAAGCTTAAGTTTTGTGCCAGCGAGGGGAGGTATGCCGTCAGAATGTCTAGAAAGTAGCAACGGGGAATAAACAAAAGAATCTACATTGCAGGCAGATAGCGAGGAACAACACTGCGGGCTGAGGAATATATACATGCGAATGATAATATCACAGTGACTATTTACCGAACGCAATACGGATAAGGCCAATCCACATACCAGTCATAAGTTTTCTACAGGAGCGTGCAAGGCTAATAAATAGACCAACTGGTGTGGAGAGCAAACAAGAGATACAGAACACTCACGGTACAGACGACAATTTGATAAGATTATACAAATTCACAATACTGCATACTGCAATACTACATGAGCGTTCCTTTTTATGTAAGAGGGGGAAGCTGCCCAAGAGCAATAAAAACAATGAAAATAAAAAGCCCACTGAATGTAATCTCCTTCCGTCCTTTACTCTTTAATTCATTTTCTTCGTTTTCTTTCATCTTCCATCCTGTGACAATAATGTATTCTCCTTCCATCCTTCATTCTCTCATTCATTTTTGTTCTTTCTTCTATTTTCCATCCTGTGACAATCTCAAGATATCATTAAATTCATCAAGTTAATGTTCACGCCCATTATAACATCAACCAGCGTGACACAGGATTGACATCGATCTCACGCCGAGCACTGCCACACACCTAATGCTTGGGAAATTAGAAAACTGGCTCTAATTTACTTTATTGAGTGACCAGTGACACAGTCGATAATTGGGAAAGGTAAGTGGAGTGTGGACATAACATAAAGTTGTACAAATGGGTCCAAATTAAGGAGTACAACAGCATTTGATGATTGAATGTTGGGCACGCTCATGTTATCTCAGTAAGCAGACGCGTTTTGAGTCTAAAAATAATCTTCTTGCAATATTATGTCGCTGTGAAATACTAAAACGCCTCACACATCACATCAGTAAAAAAGACAACTTCGCTTACTTATAGTTCTCTTCCCAGGTCATGAAATTACCTGTGTCTGTGCCTCCCCATCAGCACTCCCCTCATTGCTGCAGGAAAAGAACCACAGCGTGTATACATACTGCTCAATGACTACTTTTGAAGCAGACATGAGGTAATCGATAGCTGGATCAACAGTATTCTAAGCATAAACTGGACTGGACTGGACTGGAACTACCCAAGTCTGCGAGTCATGGTATAGTTTCTGAACACCCTTATCCAACCATTTGTCCCCCAGGGATTCAGGATTCCCTAGGTTGAGTCAGCTAGGCACCGCTCTCCCCTCGAGCCTGAAGGACTCAATGAGATTTGTAGTGAATGTAGTAGAAGTACACAAATTCCTGCGACACACTCCCCCACTCGGGCCGTCCTGGGCTGGCGGTTAACAGGGTGGGAAGCACGTTGCTGTCAGGGGCGAGAACCATCTGTATCCCCCACTCCACCATCCTACGTGACTCAATCTAACACATTTTAACAAACGAGAATGTAAAGTAACTGGTGTAAGGGGAGACATTTCAAGCAAGACAGTTACAATATTCCCGTATCCTGGACTCGCTTCATCCCACAACAGTATCATTCCACCAGTACCGTCCCAACTGTGGAATAAAACAAAACAGATAAAAGAAAAGAGAAACATTTTCCACTGCCCTTTCCATTACGGTAGGACCACCTCATTTCTCTACCCTATTCCCTTCCACGTCCTTCCTGCTTATTGCTGGCGCAGCCCCCATCATCCATCTCCACCTCCCCACAGGCGTCTGAAGCCCTCTCGCCCCACCACCATTCCCTCCCGGTTACACTTTGTTCGCCTGAGCCATTATTCAATCCTGGCCACAACGACACTGGCACTGGCTCTCTCTCCTCCCCTTCCCCTCCCCTCACTCAATTACCGTGACACCCTCCCCGCCCTCCTTCCCTCTCGCCCTCCCGCACTCAATTATGACGTCGTTTCCAAGTGGTGACGGAGTGGGAGTGAAACTCTATCCTCAAACCGAAAGTTTAGAGTGAGAGGTGACATGAAGCTCCCACAGGTCTTGGCATGAGCAAACACAAGCTCTGTCACAGTGACCTCCGTGGCCACACACACATATCTCTGAAGCAACAACTGAATTTGACACAAATTTCCTGTACCCTTCGCAATTTTCTTTCCTCAGACTAGTCAAGCACTATATACTGTACTGTATATATAGTTATATACAACATATCAAATGACACTTAACTGGGTATCAAGTTTCTTCTACAATTTTTATCTTCCCTTGTGATCTATGACCTCTAAAGGACACACTTTTCTTCCAAACTTAAACCAAGATGACCATCCTATGCGCGGTGTTCCCTAAATCTTGCAAAGTGACACTTCCAGTGTCTGAATCTTATTGTCAGTTGGTGGGATTCTCTTCACTGCATCCAAGTCAGTACATGACACGAAAGCCTCTGGTGATGTTACCTACGTACCCTCCTTACATAATTACTCCTAAGGGACGGGGAGGACGAACAGGGTCTCTAAGTAAATGCTTGTCCTATTCTCCCACGATTCCTGTTCACACTGTGGCCAGACAGGCGTGAGACAAGTATTGATGGACGCCTCTGCAGGACCTAGTTCTCGTGACCAAGCATCGACCTACTCCTATCACTGCCTTCAAATGCCCTTCCATGCGGCAACCTATCGCTGCTCACTAAGGCATCTTCATTTAATTCCACCTTTACCATGTATCATTCATAGTTCATTTTCTCCTTATGATGACGATACTTCCCTAAAACTAGATGCAGCAAGTCCTCAATGACAGTTTTATCATCAACACAGTTTTCAACCGCTATGCTGACGAACAAAGAGCTCTTTTAGTTGAAGTGTCAACGCGTTTAAGCATCATCACACAACCGAGGTAGCCACAGTACATAGCACACATCTTTCGCACAACGTATAGTAACAATCTATTACATATCCTTAATTGTTACT
>CM035181.1:16228916-16230594 GCA_020233015.1 Callinectes sapidus
TTGTCTGCTATTTTGGGGGATGAAGGTCACATTTATATCATGTGGTGGTGCTGCCTTGTCATCTCGTCCCACACGGATCCTGCTCCTCGTCCGCCACTGTGCTGCCGAACACTAACGTATGGGATATTCATGAAATACGAAAAGAACTCAGAGGCAACAATGCAGAGGAAATGCAGACCTAAAATAATACCGGATCTCCACACCCACACTATGCTCAAGCCATATACCGGTCAGTAATGTTGACTGAGACTAAAGACAATGATCACAGCCATACACTGCAAGGAAAGCGGTCATGTGATGGTGAATCATATGAGAAATGGCTGAGGAAATTGATGTGTGGTATTCAATGTGCTGAGGGAAAAAGGAAGAAAGGGAAAGGAAAAAAGAAATAGAAAAAAAGAAAATTGAACAATACCATCCAATTTTCTGCCCAAACTAATCTGATGGGCAGCACTAACCAGCAGCAGAAATCCCCAGAAATCCCCGTCACCGCCACTTCGTCACCGCGCTGCGAGAGGACCCATGAAGCCTGCTCGTTGTTTTAGGAGCGGGACAAAAACACGACGACAAGCCAATTACATATACTGATAAATTACATGCCGTTAATTAAATGCACAACTATTCCATAATAACAACGCAACAAATTCATTATAACTCTGCCTCGACGGAATGACAAAACGGGGAGGCATGACGCAATGGAGAGGAAATAACACACCCACGCCAGCCACCCTTGCCGACACCATGCTTGCTTGAATACTTCCTTGCTTCCCTCCCTCTCGTTCACCACTAGCACAAGGAACATCTGGACATTCTTGCAAGACGCACGAGTACATGTTTCCTTTCCTCCCTTCAGCTTGACATATGGTACACCGTTACGCTTTATACTTTAACTCTTTCACTGGGATACGAGATAATTAACATCAGTAGCAATGCATGAGATCTTTATTAGCACCAGCGAGAAAGAAATGCATGAAAATGAGTATGTTTTATTGCAATTTCTACCCAGTTTAAAGAATTTAGATAACTATTGAACAAGTAAAGATATATTAGAGTGATCAGTTGCTAAAGAAAGATGGAGCAAATAGCGGTGAAAAGGTTAAGAGAAAAAATACGAAGCACTATCGACTGTGTATATGTGTGTGTGAATGTGGGAGGGTGGGTCGGTGAGTAAGTGTATATACAGCATGTTTTTAAGGTGATGTTGCCTTCACAGACCAGATCCTTTTTATCTCCCGTGGCATAATTACGGACTCATATACCAAACACTTTAATTTACATATGCCGCAACACACAAGGATGCCAGAGAGATAGAGAGGGGGGAGGGGGGGCAGACGACAGGATATGGTGAGTGGCTGGCAAAAAAAGTATTATGACGTGTGTGGGAGAGGCACTGAGTGAGGATTATGAGTGTGGTATGGTAAGGATGGGCAGGGTGTGGTGTTGATGGTGATGAGGGATAAAGGCTGTTCTAGTGGTGGTGGCAGGGAGTGGTGTTCAATACAGGGACTGTGACTCGAGTGAGGTGAAAGGTGCGGTTAAAAGGCGAAGGTGAGAAAATAATGAGTAAAAAAGTGATGTGACATGAGTCTGTACCATACCAAGTCAAAAAATTTAGGAACGGGACAGCATGCCTCTAATATTCTCTCTCTCTCTCTCTCTCTCTCTCTCTCTCTCTCTC
>CM035181.1:16260454-16272875 GCA_020233015.1 Callinectes sapidus
TTCACGTGGTACATATATAACGCGCCTTGTTTCCCATCCGCTGACAACGAACGAGGCTAGCGAACGGGTCCCCTTCATCAGAGGGGAATTGTGCCCTGTAACCCGGCACACTGCATCAAGGAAACATGACATTAAGTGCAGTTGTGGACCAGAGGGAGTGTGTCTAATGGGAGGGGTGGGTGAGAGGTGAGCCTCTCTCTCTCTCTCTCTCTCTCTCTCTCTCTCTCTCTCTCTCTCTCTCTCTCTCTCTCTCTCTCTCTCTCTCGTAGTAATGAGGAGTGGCGGGGTCGTGCTGCCACTGGAACTAATTCGCCGGCCACCTGGGTCACGGGATGCCCCTGTTGAGAATCCACAATGGTCTACAACCCGAGACTCGCCAACCACCCAGCCCGGCCCGCCGCTCTCACTCCCCCGACAGTGCCTCCCTCAGCAGCTCGGCTTGGCAGTCTCTCCCTTCCCCTTCCTTCTCCCGCTGCTCTCCGGCTCACACGTCTCACATAAAAGACTGAAAACAAGACAAAACCAGCCACCCGTTATGTATACAAATTATGAGACGAGGTTAATCTTTTACCGTGCATACAAATGTAAGTAAAGGTTACCAAGATTAAGTGCATGCTAGAGTAAGCTGGTTGTCTTGTTCTCTTGCCATTTCTCACATATAGTAATTGCGTATGAGCTACAAGTACACATTGTTCAGATAATGAAAGACACATTTAACGACAGGATGTTTTGAAATAACCTCATCAAATACAGCGCAAGAGGAAGGGCTGAAGGAAGGGGTGAAACGAGGTCAGGCAGGTGTGCTAAGAGGAATAATGAGTGTGATGGAGGCAAGGTTGAATATAAGGACATCCTGTTCACAGGCAGTTTAGTGCAACGCAACGCATGCTGGCGGTAGGAAGAACTACTGGAGGAAAGAAAGTAGAGCCTGCGAGCCTCGAGAGTGGGAAGCGAAGGCAGCAACACTCATCAACAAAGAGCAGCTTGAGGGAAACAGAGCGGAGACTGAACACTATACACAGCCACTTGGCCCAACACCTGCCCGCTCACACCACCGCCATTAAGATCCCCGTGTGAGCATGGCGCAGAGGATGTTCTTACATCTCAGGAGGTTACAGAACCACCATTCTTCTCCCCACGCCCAGCCAACACAACCCACGCCGTCCCTGTGAGTGGATTCGGTACATCTTCGTGTTAGAGGGCTGCCTTGTGACTGACTCTTCGCCGGCACCACTTGGAACAGAGAGCGTCGGGTCACCTGGGACAGAACCCTCGCTTGTCTCTCTTCAAGCCTCCATTAAAGCGATGACGTCACCTTCGGGGTGCCTGTTTGCTCAAAGGCACTTCAGTGTTCGTGAAGACACCTGATAGGGGCCAGACTCACACTTCCTTCCCCTCACGTACACTGAGATAAGGAAACCTACCACAATACAGTCCAGCATCACGTGTGGCGTATGCAGGGCCTCCCACGTAGGAAGAATGACCATATCAAGCCAATATTCAAAGGTGGCATCAGTGTGACGCACCAGACAAGCAGTGAAGCGCTTTATATTATTTTTGCCTTCATCATTATCTCTTTCACACTAGTAGCACTTCCTGGTTCTTGAAGTAGTAGGGGATGGTGCTGCCAACTGCACTCACAGCAAGTCTGGTATCAATTGTCTTCATTATTGTTTGTATGATAATTATCAGTAAGACTAAAAATAAGAATCGGAAACTCCAGTTACTTGTCACGATTATTATGAATACTATTACTAATGGAAGAAATATGCACAAAAGTAGGACATTCCAGTCAATGTAAGGAGCTTAGCAGGAGTCTCAGGGGAGTGAGTGGGTGCCACACGGCAAACACTCCCTTGCGAACCAGAAGTTGTATTCTCGTTCGTAACATTTACATCAAACCTTCTTACCTTACGCATGCGAAGATATCACACAGATGTTTATGCAGAAATACATGCATAACAGCACATCTAGAGATCGCCTCATCTCCGACCCGTATCACGCTTGTGCCTCGCCACGCTTGGCATGACCTTCCTCCTAAACTTGAACTTGGTCATAATCTTTCAAGACTCGCCACTGCACTCTCTTCTTGTTATTCTCCATAATCTTACTTCATCCACTTTTATCTCGCTATCACTCGTGCTCACATTTTTCTCATAATTATTCGAGAAAATAAAAGTCCTGATGACAAGGAAAAGCCAGACGCGAGGCCTTTCCGCTCTAATGAGCGGCAGAGAGAGTTGGTCTTGCTGGCCTCATCACGCGCCCCTCCACGCCCTTGACACCGCCTGGCCTGCATCATCACCATTAGGTGGAGATGCTTCCACTTATTTAAACGGCAGAAAAGTGAAGGAAGCGGTGAAAAAATGATTTCTTCCTTGAACGTTTACTTTACCATGATGAGACACAGACGAGAGAGTGTGTAATTATGATGAAGTATGACTCACTCTCTTACCACACACTCAATCGCACATAAATTAACCACATCCATTTTTTTATACACAGATTTGTCTCTCCATCCTCACAGACCAACTTGTCTACCTAATCAAAGTCCCCCTCTTCAATGATCTGCTTCCTGTCTGCACTCAATCAATCACCCTGTCTTTCTTCCTCGGCTCACTCTTATTCCGGAGATAAATAATATTAAAATGACGAAGGAAAAAGATCCAGGGCAAACGCCATTGCTTACTAGTACGGCGAAGATGAGTTAGAGATTTATTGTTACTAACAGCGGGGCAAATCTAAACTTGTGATAGCTCTCTCTCTCTCTCTCTCTCTCTCTCTCTCTCTCTCTCTCTCTCTCTCTCTGTAAGAAGCTGTCAAGTATACAAAGGGAGCCGCCTCAGCACACAGAGTGGGTACTAACACACCGTATGATTAAATAAGCTAGCGCACACCAAGATGGCTCCCGGGGAACTATGTGTTTGCTTTTGTGTCTGAGTTCTTCCTCCGCGCCGTCAGGAGTTTTAGAAATCGTACTATTATTACTTTTCCCATTCCGTCTTTGAACCCCACTCCGCTGAGAAGCTTTTCTTCCTCCCTGACGCCGCGAGAGAGAAGGCAGGAGGGGGAGGGAGAGGGAGAAGGGGGAAGGTGGAGGTGGACACAGAGAGAGAGAGAGAGAGAGAGAGAGAGAGAGAGAGAGAGAGAGAGAGAGAGAGAGAGAGAGAGAGAGAGAGAGAGAGAGAGGGAGAGAGGCGAGGAGAGAGAGAGAGAGAGAGAGAGAGAGTCAGCAACCGTCAGCCTCCTCTGGAATATATGAGGAGCATATTGATCAGAAGCAGCGAGCGACGGCAAACTCTCAACTTTCCGCCTGTTCCCCTTTGTACTCACTCGCAGTTAGACTCCTGAAAGTTTTGAAATCTTCGCTTGTGGTCAGACTTTCGATTGGTGTGTGTGTGTGTGTGTGTGTGTGTGTGTGTGTGTGTGTGTGTGTGTGTGTGTGTGTGTGTGTGTGTGTGTGTGTGTGTCCCAGCTGCTACCCTTCTTCGCATCTCTCCTCACCCTAAACCTCTCTTTAGCCTCCCTCGCACCGATTATCACGTGGTTTCTTCATCGCCCTCCTGGTCTTCCCTCGCCGCCCGCCACTTAACACAGATTAGGCAAAGCAGGTGTCATTAATGTGTTCTGAGGGCCTCTCGTCTTTGCTCTTTTTATTATTTGCTCGGATAAAAAAGACAGCAATCATCAAAGCCATCTTGTCGGTCTGTGAAAAATATGACCCCCGTGCTTTATTCATTTATTTATTTATTTATTTATCTAATTCTTGTATTTAACTAAGATTTTCACTTGACAATAATTATCAGTTACACACCACCAACATATTCATATTTTAATATTTCTTGTTTTTTTGTATGTATTGTTATTTTATATTCAACCTTCCGTTCTCTTGTCTCTCTTGAAATGTTACTCAGTGTCATTCACGTCTCCCAACAAGTCACTGCACCTCCTGCCTACTCTCCCCGCCCCCCCTCACCCCCTCTACCTACTGTCTCTCCTGGTCTTTACCCGCCTGGAATTCTACCTCCACAATCTACTATTATCATCTCCTCAATCTATCGTGCACCTCATTCACCCTCACGTATATCCCAATTGCTTTCATACACACACACACACACACACAGACACACACACACACACACACACACATACACACACACACACACAAACTTCCACTATTCCACTCAGGCCGAAGCACCCCGCCGCCTCCCGCCTGCCTGCCTCTCCTCCTCCATCATTTCTCACAATCCCAACTATTCATCTTCTTCCCCCGGTATCCCTAGGTCTTTACTTCTTCTCTCTTGCTATTATACTTTCCTCCACTGTCTTCGGGCAATCTTTCACTTCCACTCCCACACTCATTTAGCAAGTTTTGATCAGTGCTGCTCCACAACGACCTCTGTGTAATGAGAGGGGTCACAACGCTAGGGAAGTTCATGAAGGAAGAGGCAAGGCAAGAAAAGGCAAGGCAAGGCAAGCTAGGCAAGACAGGGAAGGAAAGGCAAGGTAAGGCAAGGCAAGACAGGGAAGGAAAGGCAAGGCAAGGCAAGGCAAGGCAAGGCAAGACAAGCTAGGCAAGGCAAGGCAAGGCAAGGCAAGGCAAGGCAAGGCAAGGCAAGACAGGAAAGGAAAGGCAAGGTAAGGTAAGGCAAGGCAAGGCAAGGCAAGACAGACAAGGCAAGACAGACAAAGCAAGACAGACAAGGCAAAATAAGGCAAGGCAAGGCAAGGCAAGGCAAGGCAAGGCAAGGCAAGGCAAGGCAAGGCAAGGCAAGGCAAGGCAAGGCAAGACAAGCAAGGCAAGGCAAGGCAAGGCAAGGCAAGGCAAGGCAAGGCAAGGCAAGGCAAGGTAAGGTAAGGTAAGGCAAGGCAAGATAAGCAAAGCAAAGCAAAGCAAGGCAAGGTGAGGTAAGGCAAGGCAAGGCAAGGCAAGGCAAGGCAAGGCAAGGCAAGGCAAGGCAAGGCAAGGCAAGGCAAGGCAAGGTAAGTCATCACTGACAGCGGTTATCGGCGAAAAAAGCAAACACCAATGACCGCCCGTAACCCGAAGGCTGCATCAAGCATACTTATTAAGTCTTGGAAATCCAGGAGTTTGTAATATAAGAAGAATACACAGGACGGTGAACCTCTAACGTCTTGTCTTCATTGCAGATTCGCATTGTTCACTCGTCATTTCAGTCTCGCTAGTAATGTCAGTCGGAATCTGCAGCGCTCCAGAATCATAAGAAATCTGATTAGCTGCCAGGGTGTTTTTGCAGGAGCGTAAAACCACTGTGAAATTCTTGAGTATAATCTTATTTTTCTACAGTGTATGCTGTCTAAAAAGGAAAAGATTCTCTCTCTCTCTCTCTCTCTCTCTCTCTCTCTCTCTCTCTCTCTCTCTCTCTCTCTCTCTCTCTCGCAAAGGTTTCAAAGACGTACATTTTGACCGGTTACCATTATTTAGTTCTCAGTGCAAAGTTTTTTTCTCTCTCCTTCCTAAGAACGCACCCTTTGCCTCCACGCTGTGCACGGGTAGTTATTTATTTATCTTTATCTTATTATTTTATGCTACTCTTATTTTTTACTCTACTACTACTACTACTACTACTACTACTACTACTACTATCATTATCACCATCAGCATCATCATTCCTACTTCATTCAATTTCTATTATTAGTCGAATTATTATTACTACCATCATTGTTGTTAGTAGTGGTGGTAGCGTTGTTGTTGTTTATGTGTTGACGTTGTTGTTGTTGTTGATGTTGCTGTAGCTGCTATTGTTGATATTACACTAACGCGGGAAAAGAAGTCATGATGAGAACGACATTGGTGATATCATCCTGTTTATGAAAAAAAGCACATCAAAAATATATAAGATAAATAAATATATAAAAAATAAATAAAGCCAGATGAAAATCAACTATAATCGTACAATGTGTGTGTGTGTGTGTGTGTGTGTGTGTGTGTGTGTGTGTGTGTGTGTGTGTGTGTGTGTGTGTGTGTGCGTTCGTGAGTAAGAGTTTGAACGGAGCAAAGGTCAGCAGCAGAAAGGGTCAGAGGTGACAGAGGGTTGGGGAAGGAAAGAAAGAGAGAGAGAGAAAAACAGGAGAAGTGGAGGAGGGAAGGGGAGGGAAAGAAGAGGATAAAGGGATGTGGGGATGTGTGGGCGAGGATGGGGGATGGATGGAAAGAAGGGGAAGAGGTAGGGCAGATTTGGTCAAGGCAAGAGACATCACTGGGTCAACCTTAAAGTTGTGCCGCGTTATAGAAAGGTCGAAGATCAATATGGTAGCCGTTGTGTCTGACCTGCCCCCCACCCCTCCTCCTCCCTTCTCCCTATCCCCCCCTACCCCTTTCTCCCTCTCATCACCTCCCACTACCCATAGCTCGGCCCACCTCGCTCCATACATATGCCTGTCCTAACACTAACTCACGCTGCCTCATCATGGAAGCTTTCACACCGCACTACCAGACTCATCTCAACATGCCTCCTCCATGAAACCACTAGCACTTCTCTCCTTATCTTCCCTCTCCTCTTCTCTTTTATTTTTTTTTCCTTCTTTCTCCTTCTCGTCCTCATCTTCCTCCTCAGCATTGAGTCTACACACTACACAGCTCAACACGCTCTTGCCTCCTTCCTTCCCTCCCTCGCCCCTGCCTCTCTGCCTCCCTCCCGCCCTCCCTCCACCTTCTCACCCTCACCCGCGCGGCTTTTCTTTAAGAGTACGAAGTTTTAGTTACTTTTCCAGACGGGACGCGGGAGTCACGAGTAATGACACGAGTTTTTTTTTTTTTCCTATTTTTCCCATCACCTCTACTTTTAGTAAAGGTCGACACTGAAGCGACTTATTACATATGGATAGCAAACAAAGTGTCACGTCGTGTCCTGCTGAATCAGACGAGCTTCGCTGAAAAGGATGCATGACATCAGGGAGGATATTACATCAGTCTCGCCTCAGTGTGGCAGTCACAAAGGAAATAACAAAGCAAGGAAAAGTATTAGGCTTACCATCATCATCATTACTATAGTCATCACCATCATCATCATCATCAGCAGCAGCAGCAGCAGCAGCAGTAATACCACCACCATCATAATTTCAGTATCGTGTCACACATTAATTTTCTCAGACCACGCATTGCACTTTCATCATTGCACAGTGAACGAGACAATACCGCCAGTGTGTGTGTGTGTGTGTGTGTGTGTGTGTGTGTGTGTGTGTGTGTGTGTGTGTGTGTGTGTGTGTGTGTGTGTGGCATAAGGCTTAATTGCAGGTGAGCTCAAGCAACGGGCGGTCGATGGCGAGTATTGCTCCCTCGCAGCTCAAGCAAGCCTGTTCATAATTATTCTGTTTGACTGTCCCTCATTATAACTAGATCAACGTGTCTGTTTTCCCCAGTGCAATATGTACGTGTGTGTGTGTGTGTGTGTGTGTGTGTGTGTGTGTGTGTGTGTGTGTGTGTGTGTGTGTGTGTGTGTGTCTTCAATCATGAAAAAAATTCCCACATGCATGAACCTTCTTTAAATGGGTGAGTTTCTAAGGCCTACACGCTAATCTCTCAGGCCACACCAGAAGATATCAAACGCAAACATTATTACGCCAATAAACCATTAAAACTCTAAAGTAGCAAAAGACGGTTTAAGTTCAGACGAGACTAACCCAATCTGACTTACCAAACCTTAGACTGATTGAAGACCTTCATAAAAACTAATAATTCAAAACGCCATCTTCTGCCACGCATCATCTGGACCATGCGGGAGACACTCAGCTATTGCAAATAAAGCGCACTACCAATCGAAAATAAGATGAACTGTTGCATTCAATGTGCAACGAAAATATTGACATAATCCTTTCAATATTGTTATTCTCTCTCTCTCTCTCTCTCTCTCTCTCTCTCTCTCTCTCTCTCTCTCTCTCTCTCTCTCTCTCTCTCTCTTATTGACCCCGATTCCCAGGAGTAATCAGCCTCTGCACAAGATACGTCCGGCATCATCATCATCATCATCATCATAACAATAATAATAATAATAATAATAATGATAATAATAATAATAATAATATTGCAATCACTCGAACATCGAAGAAAGCCAACCACATATAGCATTCAGTCTTTTTAAAACTACCACTACGTTCTTGGAGATTTCGAGTGACCTTAGAATTGAGCTCAAACTACAGTTCTGCTCTGCCAGACACCAGCTTCCTTAAGGATTTCATGAAGCAGATCAACCGCACAGACGACTCTCCACCGGGAATCACGGGATGGAGCACACCGCCGCCACACCACGTCTGCACTCCACCACCAGAGAGACCAAGCAAAAACTAACGTAGGTAATAAAACAGAAGAACACGCAGCTTTCAATGTGCAGCACAACCATGGATGCTGGGGAGTGTTTCCAGACACTAGACAGCCGCTTAAGCCTTCCGGGACTCGCTTTACCGGCGGCAGGTCACAGGTGGGGTGTTCCCCTCACACTGCTGCCTCTTTCTCCTCCCCCCGGAAGTGAAAACACGCACACTCACCTGAAGCACCGCGGCACCAACGCACCACCAGCTAACATCGATATAACACGCACCTGCAATAAGACATTTGGCGATTACTACCACATTGTTTGCATGTTAACTAACCTGTAATTAAATCAGATAAGATTTTTTGTGTAATAATAAATAATCACAATTAGCAGTTGGTTGATAGAGATTTATTATACATAAATAGCCAACCGCTAAAAACCTACAAGAAAGAAAACATTAAAACTATAATGAGAATACCACAGACAAGAGATAAATTATGATGTGGATTATAAAAACACACACAAAGAACATATATCATTCAGACACCACCAAACACTGAAAAAAAAATCCAAAATACGCACAATTTGACGAGACGTGTTCGTGTTCCTGGCACGTGTCCCTCCCTCCTTCCTTCCCTCTCTCCCTCCCTCCCTCCCTCTCTTCCCAGCCTGGTACGGATCACAATGCCAATAATTCAATCTGACAACTCCATCTGACGAATGCCAATATCGAAAATAATAACAAATTGAAATTACGAAAGTTACATCTTAGACTTCAATACCAAGAGATATTCTGGCATTACATTTACCTTCCATTTACCAGCAGTGTACGAGCTCAGTTGGTAAGCGAGCTGTCCCATGTCAGTCGGTTTCTCTGAAATTACGTTTACACAACAGATCTGTTCTCTAGACACGTACACGATATTTCTAATCAGCAGTGTCTAATTAAGAGAACTCGGGAGCTCATTCACCAGTGTTGACAGCCAAAGTGCGGACCAGACTCCCTCCTCTTCTTCCTCCTCTGTCTCATCTGTCTCCACCTCCTCCTCCCCCAAATTAGTCTGCCGTCTGTAGATGTCCCGGCCTGCCCTCCCAGCCTCACCCTGGCCTTTCTGCACCGGCTTGGCCTTGCATCCATCACGTTCATGACCTCATGCCATTTTTTTGTTTTTCTTGACATCTAGGACGAGGCCGAGGATAAACTTTGCACTGTGGGGACACACACACACACACACACACACACACACACACACACACACACACACACACACACACCAACACCACCACCACCACCACCACCATCATTATTATCATCATCGTCATCATCACCATCATCATCATGGCTATTATTTATATTATTCACGTTGAATTCTATCAAGATAACAAGAAACAAACATGAAAACAAACATTTCAAAGAGTCACACCCGACTATACAATTTCCAGAAAATATCGGGCTATAATTTGGCAATGAAGAAGAGAAGCTGAACGTCAATGGCAAAAACTCCACCTTAGATAAGTGTGACTGGGATGTGTGATCTGACCTCCACATGAATGGCAGATGGTTATAAGCCAAACTGAGTAGTAGGTATTTGGTTATCTCTCTCTCTCTCTTCTCTCTCTCTTCTATCTCTCTGTCTCTCTCTCTCTCTCTCTCTCTCTCTCTCTCTCTCTCTCTCTCTCTCTCTCTCTCTCTCTCTCTCTCTCTCTCTCTCTCTCTCTCTCTCTCACACACACACACACACACACACACACACACACATTTAGTTTCTAGTGTAGCGTGATAACATGGCCTGGTATTTTTATCAAGAAAATACATAAAGCACGATGAAGGGTGGAGTGACACGTGTTAAAGATGGACTAATAATGCTACATTACTGGTGCACAGTGTTGTATAATTGGTGTTATTGGCTCCACATCTGGTCTCACCACACGACTCTTCCAGCAAGGCTTCCAATGGTCACTCGCAATTATACTACTTTTTTTCTTTCTTTTCATTTTCCCCAGGCAGCTCTCCGCCCTTCGGCCTCCTGTCACATGCCTTCCGCACCTAGAGGGGAGCAGATTAATTGATAAGAAAGATGATGGACGTGTGTGGAGACAAAAATACACATCCCATCATGAAGAGTGTGTCTGGCGGGTAGACGCCACCATTGTGTCCCCGCACACACCGCAACCCGTCACCGAACCCATTGCTCCCGACGCAGCAGGAACGTGACCGCCGAGTCCCAATCGCTATACACTTTCGCATGAAACACACTAATGATCTGGAAGCGGTGTATTCACACATTAATTTCGCCCGCGTTGAGACATTAACCGAAAATACAGCATTCAACGAACTACTATGAGGGAGGTCTTTTTTCTTTTATTTCCCGGACTGTTGCCATCTGTAGCAGTCCTCACCGCCACCGCTATCAGTGTCACCTATAGACGTGGGAAACGATTTCAAATCTGTCAAATCGAATTGAAAGATTGTCAGTGTACACCAACTAACAATCTGTGAAAGTCTCTATTATTTCCTCCTGCCATCCCTGCCCTACCATCTCTACTGCTGCCTATGTACTTCTCTCTGAACAAATGTTCCGCAGCCAGAGCCTCGAGTGTTTGTTCAGCTTTGAGCAGCTGCAGTACCAGCCACCACCAAGAAGTTTATGAAAAAGCAGTGGAAAACTTTATGTTAGCAGCGCGAAGCCTTTGGGGACAAAACAAAAGCTCGTAAAAGTTGTTACCATGGATGTAATGACGTGGTGGGCGGCGGGGGAACCAGCACAGACTCCAGTACAAGGCATGTGTTCTTACGGGGAAGAGGCTGTGAGATGGTCAGAAGTCTCTCGATATGAAATGTTCACAGCCCCGACGTGCTCACACAGACTCTGGTACGTCGCTGCTACAAACAGTAAGATCAATAGCATAATCCTGGTTATTGCGAGTCACAAACCGCCAAACTTTTCGCGTAAGTACTCCCTGCCTCCACAAGCCACTCACCTTTCAAGACCCGTCATAGCCGCCCCTACACCATCAACCTGCACCGCCACAACACTCACTACTCTTTCCCATCGAATAATTTGTTACGTCCCTTCCACACACTGGTTCCCCTAATGTACCTCAATGTACCTAATGTACTCAAGTATGATTCTAACACTTTATTAATTATACTCCCTACATTGGCCAAAACCTCTCCAAGATTCCATTAGGTCCCTTCTCATGGCCGGATCCTCCACCCTTTGCCTTCGTCTTTCTCTCTCTCAGTGCCGTGGGTGTAATGTTTCCACCAGACCTTTCCCGCCCGACACTCTTGCACCTACCCACAACCGCATGGGTCCTCTCTCCCACTTCATTAGGTTATTCATTCATTTCCGTCCGTGCACGGTTTACTGTACAGTGTTTAATGTTATAGAGTAGCGCTTCACCTTCTAGATATCCTCCCTTGTTCAGGTTTCGCAATCGCTCTACCCTTTCTACGCACTATCTCGATCACGTCTTATACAGAGGCTGGGTGGTATATAGTTGATTAAGGCGGCTCGTCCTATGCCTCCTATGCCAGGATTCGAATCCTTGCCAAACCTAGTTGCCCAGTGGGAGATGTAGCGCTCTCCCGTTAACCCTAGCGGTGCCATATGTTGCGGCATCTAATGAAATCATTTCCATTTCACGTCTTATAATTAACTCCCTTCAGTGCCGGGGCGCATTTTTACCAAGTTTTGTGTGCGATTAAACGATTTTATTGACATTATAAAGTGTCTGTGGAGGTCAAAACATTAATAGCCAGAATCTGCACTATTCTAATACTCGTATGAGTTTATGAAGTTATATAAAATCTACAAATAATAACCAGAACAAATATGAAAATGTGTCCCAGTACTAAAGGGGTTAAATGCGGTCTACCAATGACACTTCAGATGCACTTTGTCTAGCACTATTCTTACACTTCCTTCAGTTTATTCTCCAAGTCAATACACTACATCACTAGCACGCCCGCTCCAGGAAACTCACCAGCAGTCTCACCAGCCATGCCCTCTGGCAGAAGAAGGTGTATGTACTCTTATTATAAAATATTCACTCAGAAATAAATTAGTGAAACGTTAAGACTTCCCAGGTCCAAATCTCTCTCTCTCTCTCTCTCTCTCTCTCTCTCTCTCTCTCTCTCTCTC
>CM035181.1:16339461-16368532 GCA_020233015.1 Callinectes sapidus
CTCTTTTTTTCTCTCTTTTTCATTATCTTTTAATTATCCTTCTTGTTCATCATCTTTCCACACACACACACTCACTTCTCTCTTTCTTTCTCTTATTTACTCTCTCCTTTTCTTCCCTTTTACGATCTTATATTAATTTTCCCTACCTTTCACCAGCACCTCTCACTCTCTCCTCTCCCTCTCTCTCTCCCTCAGGTGTCCCTCCCTCACTACGGTAACAAGGGATTTCTGCGGCAGAGTGAGAAGAGGTATCGTCAGTTCTTAGCTTTGAAGAGAGCTAATCCCAATGAATTCCTTGTACCGTGTTATGATATTGATCTTCTTTGGCATTCACATATGGTAAGTAATGGTAGTGGTGGTGGTGGTGGTGGTTAATATTGTTTTTTGTTTAGTTTGTTTAAGTTTGTTTTCTTTTTTTGTGGTAAGTAGTGGTGGTGGTGGTTAATATTGTTTGTCTTTTGTTTAAGTTTGTTTTCTTTTTTCTTTCTTTCTTTCTTTTTTTGTGGTAAGTAGTGGTGGTGGTGGTTAATATTGTTTTTTCTTTTATTTAAGTTTGTTTTCTTTTTTCTTTCTTTTTTTGTGGTGATTTGTAATGTTGTTTTTCTTTCATTTGTTTTAGTTTTCTTTATTTTTTTTGTGGTGGTTTGATAATTTGTGTTAAAATGAGGTTGTTTTGTTTTTGTTGTGAATGTTTGTTGTCTTTTTTCATTTGTTTAGTTTAAGTTTTCTTTCTTTTTTTGATGTTTTTTTGTGGTGATTTGAAAATGTGTGTTAAAATTAGGTTGTTTTTGATAGTTTTCTTTCTTTTTTTCTTTTATGTTTTTTTTGAGTTATGTGGTAATTTTTTAATGCATCAAAATTAGGTTATATTGATAGTCTTTTTCCTCTCTCTCTCTCTCTCTCTCTCTCTCTCTCTCTCTCTCTCTCTCTCTCTCTCCTTCTTCTTCATTTTTAAACTTCTGCATTACTATCCTCTTTTTTCCTATCTCACCATCTTTCAACCCTTTTACAACCACTTTTTTCACATGTTTTTATTGGGACACTTTTTTCTATTTTGATTTATGTTTTTTTTTTTTTTTTCATGGGGTTGCGTAGCTCAGGTACGGCTTTGTTTCCCTCGTATTTTTGCGCTCTAAAACATAACCATTGTTCCTACATAGTTCTACTTTTTCCCTCCTGTGAGTTTCCTTTGTCTTTGCTTTTATTCAAAACTCTCTCTCTCTCTCTCTCTCTCTCTCTCTCTCTCTCTCTCTCTCTCTCTCTCTCTCTCTCTCTCTCTCTCTCTCTCTCTCTCTCTCTTAACGGCCGTATCGTTGGAGCACTTCATAGCTAACTACTTCACAGCCCATGGAAATGATGAACTGGCTTCCCGTCAACAACATAACCATCCCCCACGTCAATAGACAGGAACGCAAACAACACGCCACCTGTCACTCACTCACACAACACAACATTATCCACTCTTCTGCTCAAGTCTCCAAACATTCCTAGCGGGATTCACAGCCCTCCACTATGCTTTCATACTCGGATACTGCCTGGAAACACGTCGACTCGTATAATGTAGGCAGTAAATCGCCGATGAGGAGGCGAGGTCATTCCCACGGCGCACTCCCTTCCTCCTTCGTTAGGCTGCCACGCCGGCCCCTCAGTTCCTCTATATCGCAGGACCCAAATTGCAGTCGAGGAACGTGAGGAGGCACAGTTTATAAGGGATGCTGACAGCCAATGTGAAAAAGGGGTGAGAACAACTTTACTTTCACATGAAGGGTCAGCCACATTACATATTCTAAAGCGACGCACGATATACACCGGGAATCCTGCAGAGCCTAACACCTCTAATTGTTCCCTCCCAAACCTTAAGCCTGACCACCAAAACCTCCACGTCTAAGCCACTCCTCTGCCATACGCCCCGCCACCACGTCGCGATGCAAAGCCCACCATCACCCACCAGTAAATCCCTGGTCCTCGCTACTGCTGCATGTACACTTGATATTAGTACGCCTTGCCACTTACCCTTCGATCGAGCGTTCAGCCTTCCCCCGGCAACACGCCACGTGCCACACCTAATAAAGTCAAGGGAACACAACTCCAACAAACAACAAAGCAACCCCATCCACCCTTCGAGCCGAGTGTTGAGAGGGTTCCCGTCCCCGCCTTGCCAGCTGCCGCCCGCGTTTAATCAGGCAGCATAAACAGTGGCTTCCGTGATGGAGAAGTGATGATGTGCCTGAAACACGAGGATGAATGTAACCAAGAACGTTATCGCGGCTAAAGTTCAGCTTGTGTACATAGATGATGATATTGATTAGTATCTTTCCTTTTTTTTCAAGGAAGGTCATATAGGAGTGTGCGAAAACTCCAGATGTAATTGATACCCATCACCGGACACAACCTCTTATGAAGCCTGAATAAATAAACACAAGATCTTCATTTGAATATTTGAATGGCAGATGGAAAAATACCATAAAAATTACTCTCTAAGAATCACAACAAGGTGGGCGCCCTTTTTATTACTACTCCCAAGTCCTGCCTCGCTTGCACAAATAAGAAAAATATATATCCACGTTCTGGGCAAAGAAGCAAGACCACTGCACCCTCGATAATTCCTGTCTCGTGCTACGTTGCTCGCCTCCCCTCCACTAACAGACACCACTGTGAAGAGCACCAACACCCATTTGGAAAATCCAAATACCATTAAACATCTGCAGGATCGCTATCGTGCAATGTTACTTTACTTAACGCATGCACACCCTGTTATTTACTCGTAATGTGAGGAGCGAACATACTTCCTCCTTCCGACTTCCCTGACAAGGCTGGTATCTTTATGACCTAGAACACGAAGTTAGTCGACTTCCTAAGATTGTATTATTAGAGTTCGTAACCCTAGTAACTATGATGTAATTATGACGGCATGATACACAAGCCCAGCATTATTTGAGGTACGCTGCCTCAAGTAGAGTCAAATCACTGCATTACACGCCCGTTAACTTGAACAAATACATTCACCTAGTTACTTACGTATTTGTACATGAATACGTTTCACTGATTTAAGTAAGGACTGAGTAAAAAAATTAATGATGACAAAATAGCTTGTTCAACTGCTGAAAGAAGAGAATCCCTGCGTCGTTCATTTCTAAATGACTGAGTGCGGTATTATCACTGTCTGGCAAACTGCACTGCACTGCTGAACCGTCAGTATGGACTTTAGCGGAACAATTATGAAAGTTCTCACAAATATCTAGAGTCAACTAATAATTTCTTTCCGAATCATGTGTAACAGTAACGATGATGCTGAGGTGCGACGTATC
Organism: Callinectes sapidus; assembly: GCA_020233015.1. NCBI lineage: Eukaryota > Metazoa > Arthropoda > Malacostraca > Decapoda > Portunidae > Callinectes > Callinectes sapidus. Next base: position 16,342,770 of record CM035181.1, read on the forward strand.
AAGAAAGCTATCAAGGCTCTCGCCATCTGCTATCGTAGAAGTCCCAGTAGAAAAAAAGTTACATCAGCAGTAATTCTTGAAAAATGTAGCTGAAACAACGTAAATAGATCCTACTGCTGTTATTGCTTCTATTATTGCTATTGATTTCGTTATTGTTCCGGTGGCGGCGGTGGTGGTAGTGATAATGAAGAGAGAACGAGAAGCAAGAGGAAGAACACTACCACAACAACAACTACACAAACTCTAACAATTTTCCACAGTATTACTTCCTCGCAGTGAGCAGACCACCAAATTAAACCTGAGAAGAGCTACGAGTCGTCTGGCACACTACTGACTGGCCAGGGCGCGATGGCATTCACGCATTACTTCCTTACCATCCGCTTCACCAACTACTGAATAAACCAAACGGAGAAAATGAGAGAGAAGGAAAAATAAGCAAACAAAAAACTCAGAACTTACTTTTATTTCCTGTCCGTCAAAAACGCACCAATTTTAAAGCGTCATGACGATATGTGTTAATCATCTTTGTCGCTGCATACTCTCTGCCTAAACTATGCAAGCCATGTCTGAGATGATACAAAAGTGTGGTGCCGCTGTTGTGCAGAACACTCCAAAATGCAGGAAGTTCTGAACATGTGAAGGCAAGAAGAGAGACACCAGGGGAGGGACAGCTGGGAGGATAAAGGAGGGAGGATAAGGGAGGGAGCATGATGAGCGAGCGCTGGACAGAATGGAAGGAAGGATGGAAGGAAGGAAGCAAGGAAGGAAGGAAGGAAAGGAGGGAGGGAGAGAACGAGCGAGGTTATAGAAACGGCTGAATTCGAATATAAGAAAAGCTGAAGGCGGAGATTAAGAGGTCATCAGGAGACAAGGTACATGATGAATCCCAGGAGTTTACACTATAATCGGACAATAACGCTAGGCCCCAGGGCCACCAGCCGCTCCACAAGCCTCCATAATGCACGTTATTGCGTCATAAGTTGGCTCTCCCGCCCACAGCCCCTTCCGACCAACAGCAATATTCCTTTGCCAGGGTCTTGGGGCACAGGGATTCTTGGCCTCTACGAGCTTGAAGGGTGAACAGTTTACTTCAACAGCTCCCTCTCTTTCCCTTCCGTTATCTGCCGCCCTTTGAGTCACCAGCACCAGGGACACTTGCACACGAGAGTCCCAAGCCAACCACCGTCACAATCATGCATGAGAGTAAATATTATGAGGAAATCTTGGCAACCTACTTGTTTACATTCTCCGGAGGATTTGGTAGCACGCAACCTCCTCCTATTTCTCCTCCTCCATCCTTCTTTCTCCTAATCTTCCCTGCTCTTCCACTCCTTACTTCTCTTATTCCCTCTATCCTCTTCCTCACGGTCCAACTCCCCCAATCTAAATACAACCTCTCAATAAGCTAGATCTTCAGCCTCTGCCTCTAGTTAATTACTGCAGCAAAAGGCGACCTCGCAGCCTCCTTGTGGGCGTCGAGGGCGCTAATCCGGCAGGTGGTTAAATGTGGAAGAGGCGAAGCAAGGAAACGAGACTCTCATCTAGCTTTCGATGCAACACACACACACACACACACACAAACACACACACACACACACACACACACACACAAACACACACACACACACACACACACACACACACACACACACACACACACACACACACACACACACACACACATTTTTTTCAGATTTTTACTGTTTCATACATATAAATACTCTGTGGCAGCCCAAATTTCTTTACAAATGCTTAAAAATAGTCACATGATACATATATAACTTTACTCCATAACATAATTAAAGTAATTAATTATTCAATATGTAAAAATTCACTTCACCGCACGACACAAGATATACCTAAGAAACACACTAAAATGCAGCAAAATATTTAAATTAATCCACAGCTCAACACAAAACACATTAAAAACTAAAATTAATAAAAAAAACTCTTAAAATTTACTCAACGAGTACGAGAAAATCTTACTCTACGAGTACCATACCGACAAAGATCATGATAAAATTATACTAAAATGGAAAACACCTTAACACTGACATTGTACTGTAACTACAATAAACGCTAAACAGGAAACATTAGGGAACATTGCACGAGAAAGGGAAATTTGTTTAAAAGTCACACAAATTTCACTATAAAATTGCATAAAAACAATTTGAAGTGTAAGCTACATAATCAAAACACAACAAAAAAGGAATAGAAACAAAAGACCGGAAGGGAAATGAATAAAAAATTTCACTAAACTTCGATCAAATTTCATATACTATCTCAGCAGCAGAAAACTGTTCCCTGTGCAGCATTAACTGATACCAAGACACGCACACACACACACACACACACACACACACACACACACACACACACACACACACACACACTTCAATTGGTATGGTTTAAAACACAAACGGTAGAATCAAAACTAGACAACGAAAGAAAATATTAACAAGCATGACAAGAACATCTGCAAGAACAACAACGGCATTCATAAAACCACAGCCACAACCACCACCACTACTACCACCAACAACAACAAAAACAGAGGCAAAAACAATAACAGCGAAGCGTCCACAAAACTGTTACTCTAATGTGTGGTGCATGTGACTTCCAGGGACTGAGTCGGTCGTCCACCGGCTGGCAAAATGTGTATATCCCAGCGGAGCGAACCCTTCCCTCCAACCGACCCGAAACCTCCTGCCGGAAAGTTATTTTTAAGGCTCGTGTACCCGATGTTTTCCCGGCAGACTGAGGAGAACTCCACACGAAAAAGAAGCAGAGGTAGTAAAAATTCCATTAAAATTCCTATTAAGCAAAAATACCAAGGTAAGCAAAAATACTACACTGGGCACACGTGAATTCCAGGATTCCCTCACTGATTGTGGTGGCATTCCCTCGAGACCGACCACTGAATGCACACTAAGTAAATAATATTGACATAAATCTTCCTCATGAACACAGTGTGGCACTGACCTCTTCCCATCATGCATCACGAGGCGAGGGCTGAAACAAATGTCAACTCACTCATCCGTAACAAACCACGAGATCCACCAATTAAATAAATGCATGCACAGAATGAATAAAATATCAATGAGCAAACAAACATAAAGCAGCTGCGTCGCCACACTACAACGCGCCGCCCCACCACCCGCACAGCCACTGCAATATTCAAAAATTATTCCTCAAAATTATATACAAGACCCACATCCACCTGATTCATGCCTTTATGGTTATCATTTTCCGTGCCGCACACGCAAACTAAACCCAATGACGCACGCGCGGGTACATGAAACACACACACACACACACACACACGCACGCACACACACACACACACACACACACACACACACACACACACACACACACACACACACACACGCACACACACACACACACACACACACACACACACACACACACACACACACACACACACGCAGGCACACATAGCCTTATTAGATAGAGTGGAACCAAAAGTTTTTCGTCTCATCAATTCCTCTCCTCTGACTGACTGTCTTCAGCCTCTTTCTTCGCCAGAATGTTACACCTCTTGCTATCTTCTATCGCTATTTTCATGCTAAATGCTCTATTGATCTTGCTAACTGCATACCCCAACCTCCTACGGCCTCGCCGCACATGACTTTCTTCTTCCTCTCACCCCTATTCTGTCTAACTCCCTAACGCAATGGTTAACCAGTGCTCGCAATCATTCATTCCTTTCGCTGGTAAACTCTACACTATTGACCTTTCAGGGGTCTGGTAATTTGTGGGCTTTTTATTTCCACTATTTTTGTGGCATTGGCCAGCTTTCTCCTCTTACGTAATCAAGCACACACACACACACACACACACACACACACACACACACACACACACACACACACACACACACACACACACACGACAGCCAACATCCACAGCAGGCAACATCGTTAGTTGTAATTCCTGTTATACTGCACAGTTAATCACAAAAAATTACCCAACTGACAAGCAAAAAATAACATTTACAGTATTAGCAATAACAATTGCTATATCAGTAGTAGTAGTAGTAGTAGTAGTAGTAGTAGTAGTAGTAGTAGTAGTAGTAGTAGTAGTAGTAGTAGTAGACAGAGAGACAGACAGACAATAACAACAACAACAACAACAACAACACGTGTTCTCATGCCTCTTTCTCCTCTTCCATGAGATTGGCACCACGGTGTGCCTAAAGGTCACACACACCAAGAAGCTCCACATCGCTAATGCCACCCACGACCGCTGCCAAGCATCCAATTAACGCTTCAGGCAGTCTGCTGAATTATCCATCCCTCGTCTTAACTTGCTAAAGTGAAGGTGAGTATCTTGTGGTTGAAGCAAAGTTGCGTACTGATACTGTACAAAATTACTTTTTCAGTTAAGAATAGAGAAATGGTTTTAAAATAAACACGTATGACGGGAAAAAATGAAGAAGCTGCTACCACAGGCAGTGATTGCTATCATGAGTGTAGGTGTTCAGCGAAGCGGGACAAAACATGACCCTGAACGAGTCCCGCCACTAGACTGGTCGTGACCCTGATCTGCACAGGCCTACGTGAAGCGACAAGGCCAAGGAGGTGGGGATAGCACCTTCCTACTCCCGTCAGCACATAATTGGTGTTTCGTGCCCGGCATGGAAGAAACACCTGTTGACTATCACAGGTAACCACATACCTGGTGCTAGGCAATTAACTAGCAGAGCAGTCCCGCCTGTCTCCCGCAAACGAACACGTACCTGAAACAAGAACGTAAGAGTTATTCAGAGTTACTGCACGCCGACATCCAACCCACCAACAGACTAGCGTGTTCACAACTGGCGTGAGTGTAAACCAGAGAAACTTGCAAAATACCAATCCCATCATTTAAGAAGTAGGAAACAAAATCTTTCCCAAGCAAAATTCAACTCTATTTCCCTGGAAAAAGGGAAAAAAGTACAGGCGGTCTGCTGCAACAGCGCGGGTTCAATTTATCAAACACAGAACAAGTGGACATGTCAAAGGCAGAGGAAAGTGAAAAAAGGGGAGGTGTGGTGATCCAGGCCGTCGGCAAACCGGGACACTCACTGCAAGGGAACGATTCGAATGGTAAGCCAGTTTGTCCTCACACTGCGCCTTATCTCATTCCTGTGTCAACCAAAACCAAGCTTTTACTTAAATATGTAACAATTTCAATTACCATATTTCCTACACTGAACAACATACAAAATTAAGACTAAAAGAAAAATAAAACTGCCACCAAGACATGCGTCACTTCAGTGCTATCAGCCGCACCTTTCACGTGTCAACACACATGACCAACATTCCCTGTCCACACATTCACACATGCCTGTCCATCTCAATGGGCAGGCTTGGAGTGGTGTTTCAAAGGTCTGTCACACACACACACACACACACACACACACACACACACACACACACACACACACACACACACACACACACACACACGACAGTTCTGGCGTTGAAACCTTGTTTCGTCAGCCGTGGATACAATTAATCCTCTAGTTATCCTGGCAGACGATCATCCTCGCCCACTATCAGCAACGACCTCACCTCACACACCCCGCACCTCACTCAGCTCGGAGCGGTCACGGTACATATCTTCTATACTACAACGTATTGCATGAACAAAAATAGGCTACAAACTTTTCTTCAGCTACATTGGTTGAAAGCATCTTAAAAACAAAGTCTCTGATCTTATACGTACCAAACAAGCCGTTTCTTGATGGGCCTTAAATATACATAGTTATCAAGAAAACTTCTTAACTGAAGCTGACAGGCATCACACGACGGAGGATTTTTCCAGGAAGTTCCATTAGCAGGTAATGATAGGTGGGCGGGACAGAGAATCAAAGAAAAGAAAGCGCAGCCGAAGCATCAACTCAAACACAGTAACGATATATATATATATATATATATATATATATATATATATATATATATATATATATATATATATATATATATATATATATATATATATATACACACACACACACACACACACACACACACGAGTATTAGTAAAATGTGAAGCGGGAAAAACAGAATAGAACCTAACAACTGTAGTACACGTCGCTCAAAGTTGTTAAACATTCCGACTGATTTCACTCCCAAGATATTATCTGATAATGTGATCTAAGTTTCCCGTTCCTGTTACAACATTCAGTGATAGCTGGCGGATGGTGCCACGTCGACACACACACACACACACACACACACACACACACACACACACACACACACACACACACACACACACAACGACCTGGGACGTAATGGATAGTATGGAGGTGCTTTTAAACTCCCTCGCCTACACAAAAGAAAAGGCGAGTTCTGAGGTGGCGCTGGAACCATCACACGCCCCCTCCTCAGTCTCCCTGACAGCTACTGGCACCCCTTGTCTCACACACGTACCAGGCAGAATAATTCATAAAGGCCCCATTCTGTGTTTGGAGGTTTAACTCTTAGTCGAAATGTACCCGTAATCAACTCAGATCTACCAGGAAACAGGAGGTCCTCAATGCAGCAACATAGCCACTGGTTAGGTTTTGTTCAGATAACCTGAGCCTGGCCCAATTCAAGCTACTCCCCACCCCTTACGCTTAACTCAGTCGGTGGAGTCACATTCCCAATTTCCTTCCTTTCCCTCCCTTCCACTACGGTGTGCTGCACACGAGGGCCTCTGGAAGTGTTGACAATAGCAGGTGGCGGGAAGGAGAGGAGGTGAGGTAGGACCCGAAACGCCATTGCTACCATGTTAAAAATCTGCAGTAAATATTCCAACAAGGCCCATTAACTACATTAGTCGTGGCAGATGCGGCCATGAGAGCGATACAAATTATGTGTTCCCATTATCCGAGTAAGTGTGTTTCGCATGTTTTGATGAGCAGGAGCAATGCTTGACACGGAGCAGACGGGCCGGCAGGACTGAATCAATGCGAAGCAGCCGCCCCCCTCTGCGCCCCACACCCCGCTCCTCCCACGCATCAATATGTAACAACGGGTTCTGCCACCCTGCTGGCCATCGCCGAAGACAAACAGTGGGTGAGCTAAGGACAGTATAAAAATGTAGGGAAAAAAGGCTGAAAAGCACAAGAGGACGCAATTAATATATACAGCCGCACATATTGAAGTACAAGCTAAATACACAGCCATCACCTTAATTTATTCACAATCTTACCGATACACAATCAACCTTAACCAGATTCCAACGCACCTCGCCCTCGTCTTGCCATCCCTCCTTCACTCCCTCCCTACTTCCCTTGCCACCCTTCCCTTTCGTCCTCCGCCTTGCCTTTCCTCCTGCGACTCCCGTCTACACGACACAAAGTTTTGTTCGGACAAATTTAAACTTCACAACTTCTAGACATGCTTATCTTGATTCAATAATTTACCTTATCAAATTTCACACCTGCTGACGAGCCCTGCGCTAAATCAGGAGTCACAACATCGATAAGCAAGCTCCGGAATGCTGCTCAAAATAAGTTTGTCTGTTCGCCCTCCATGACCGATGGATACAACGGATGGGTGACTGCGAAACATGAAATAAGAGTTGAATCTCGGAAGTCATTCAGGAAGACAATCTGAGGGCCATACAAATTGGTCAGAGATCCTTTCATTACCTTGCAGAATGGTGTTTCCTAAATTCACACGTAAGAGTACATTGGAGTGTTTGAAGACCTCACTGAGTTAAAGACATCGTTCTTCATTAAAACGCTTTCCCAGTATATTCAATACACACGATAACAAAAGCAAGACGACCACAAGTTGATCACAAAACTAATTTTTCACTGTATATGTTTAGGAAAAACTCTTCTTACCTATGGAGAGAACACATGCACTCACCGCCGCATTCAACACTGTCCAAGCATTAATGATACTTAAGCAGGTCCTCCGTCCCCAAATGTAGGAAAAAATGGCACAGGAATAAATGGGACCAGAAAAAATGGCACAGGAAAATATGGTATACATTTTTCAGCATAGGAGAAAACGGAACCATTTTCAACATTTCGTCGCCATGAAACACCAACAATCAGAACCCTTTCGAACATTTCACCATCATGAAGCAACACTAGCTAACCTGGCTGGCTACAACATTCACTGGAAGTCTTAAACAAAAGTTTTAAATGTAAAATTTAAAATGTTAAACAAGATAGCAAATGAAAAACTTTAAACAAAGATTTGCAAAATGTAAAGAAATGAAATTTTAACATTTTAGCTGATTCTATTGTGCCATTTTTTCCTATCCTGAAAAATGTGTCATAATTTCCTGTGCCATAATTTTCTGTGCAGTTTTTTCTGATGTCATTTATACCTGTGACATTTTTTCCGGTGCCATTTTTTTCCGAGAAGCCCTTCTCCCGCCACAACACCAGACAGTTAGTTACTTGAGTACTGCAACGCCCGCCACTACGAAACTGTCTTGTTCCTTCCCTATCCTTACTCATATTTGTTACTATACTTTGCAATATTTCTGTAACACACACAGTACTGATCCACACCCTCCTCACCGCAGCGTGCGTGATAATCCACCACACCCACCACCGTGTGAGACTGAATGAACCGCAGCGCCAGCCGCTTCACACATACTTGTTGGGCCACCTCAAAGTTCAATTACTTTCTAATATGCAATTTCAGCACGGTTCCTCGCCCTATTTCGGCTCCCTAACCCCGCTATATCTAATTTCTAAACCATAATCACCAGTCTCGTAATACACAGGGGGAAATATTCTATCGAGACGAAGCTAATCGACGTGTGATACTAAGTTTTCTGGCAACAAACATGTAACAGTCCTTTCATGTTACATCGACAAGGAATTATTTAACACCTGGCTTCGCAGTTAGCCTCTAATCGCACTACATCTACGTGCACACCTTGTCCACCAGTTGCAGAGCACGGCAAGTCTGGTGGCCTGTGTGTCCGCCACCTGACCGATAGCTGCCTCATCTGTCACTGACCATATTATCACCTCATCCAAGTATTAGTTACTGTGCATAGTTAGTTATGCCTCACGATGCATCACATAGATTTTACTTGACCTTCTTTAGTATTCTTATGGCTAATGAAGCACATCCATAAAGTACATTTCCATGAAGAACAAAACTCATCAGAGATCAAGACCCATAGCAGTAACAAGACTAAGGAAAATAAACAATACTCAACTTTCCCGCCCTGACGGCCACCAACTGCCACCTGAGTGACGAACGGCCCGTCTGGCGTCTATGAAATACTGACCGCCTCTGTATTACTGCTGCAATAATTCCTGCACGAGATGTGCCCTGCGCACCCAAACGTCTTTCTCGCCTCGTCATTCACAGTACACCAAGGCAACAGCGGAGGTGACTATTAATTTATATGTTGGTAAGAATCTATCCAGCAAACAGGCCACAACACACACAATCCAAAAGATCTGCTCGGCCTTAAGTTTCCCAGAATGTCTTCCTTGCTGCAACATTTACTTCACCAGACAACGCTACACGCTTGCTGAAAGTCTCCCACACCTTTGTCAAACATAAGCTTCTATATGCAATCATACTTTGAATCCTTCTTTTATTTCCAGAATAATGAGAACATCAGTTGATCCCAGCTCCCCTAAACCTCCTTCCACCCAGCAGCCACGAATTCCTCCTTGCCTCTAGCCTAACATACCAACAGCAAGCGACACCCGTAAACAGATCGAAGTCCATGAGCATACCATCCTTAGTACTCTTCCAGAAATCCAGGAAGTATAGATCTATCGATCCTACTAAAAGCAGGATGGATAAACCTTAGTACTCTTCCAGAAATCCAGGAAGTATAGATCTATCGATCCTACTAAAAGCAGGATGGATAAACAAATGAATGAATAAATAATATATGACATATAACGAAATAAATCAAATCAAAATATACGATATACAAAAAATTGGAAAAAAGCTGGAAGGGAAATGCATCTTCAAAAGGCAGTGCAGAAATGCCAGCAAGGAAGATACGAACACCCACTAAAGTGTTACTAAAAGTGTAGCGCGAAGATGCCTGATGGGGGAACCGTGTTGCCGAGATGGGGCGCTCTCTGTCCAAGGCGTTGCTGAGAGAGAGAGAGAGAGAGAGAGAGAGAGAGAGAGAGAGAGAGAGAGAGAGAGAGAGAGAGAGAGAGAGAGAGAGAGAGAGAGAGAGAGAGAAGAGAGAGAGCATCGAAGAGAAAAACAGTGCATGGAATAAATTAAAAAAAAAAAAAAACTGAAAGCGGTGCAAGAAGCAAAAAAAACTACACACAATCATATAAAAAAAAAACTATATTATAAAACTTTGTGTTGTGCGGAGACTAGAGGGTTGGAAGAAGGAAACAAGACGCAAAAGGAAAAAATAAAAGGAAAAGATAATTGTTGGGTGAAGTCTACGGCCCAGAGGCTCAGAAGAGTCGCCTGGGGAGTGCTGCGAGTCAGCACTATGCTAACTCTCCTCCTTCATGCCCCGTCCTCCCCCCACCATTTTCATCGCCTTCTCCACACGGCTTACGGCAGTTAATAGCCTCGTTACTCCCAGAACTAAATCCAAAATGCCGACTAATTATACTCAGGTCAAGTGGCAAATGAGAACCAATTGCCTGGATGAGTTCTGGATCTCTGCGGCAAGTCCTTCGCTGGAAAATGTTATGGACTATGTTATCCTTGAGTGACGACTGTCGATCCTGCTGCTTGAGGCTCCACGTCCATCCTGCAGGAGCCTCGCTATCCGTTGGCAGCCGTGCAATTGTTCGATATATATTTTTTTTCTTTTCCTTTTTTCAGCATGCAGGTGTCTACTACTTACTCGCAGATTCCTTCATTACGTCCACTTACTGTTTATCAATTGAAAGATTCCTTACTTCTCCACATTCAATTACAATACTTTAAAAAACATTACAAAGTGAAGCATTGGCAAATTAGTGAGCAGCGAGCAAACATGAGTTTCAACATTCATCACCCATTTCACTTGAACCTACACTGATGAAAAATAAACAACGAACAAAAAAGAAAAAAATTGATAAAACTGCAAACTAATAAACACCAATAAAAATTTACAACTACATTAATATCTCTTCGTTCACTTCACTCCCTGCGCTTCATTTTATAGCTCTTCTCTATTTTCAGCAGCCCTCGTATATTCAACATCCCGCCCTAATAACACTAATGCAGTTGTTGCAGACGTAACGCCGCTGTCCACTGCCTTGTTTGTCACTGGAGCCTGAGCGGATCCTGCCTCTGTTATAAATCAGTAGCCTCGCCTCGCTCGGTCCAGGGCCAATCCTCATATTTCGGTCAAAATACCAAATTACGCTCTGGTAAGGTAATCTTTTTCAACCATTTCACGCTGCGCTCCCCCTGCTCAGGCACAGGTGAAAGTAGCAACACACAATGGACATGCAAGAAGACTCCTCCAGAACTTGGCCGCATGTTTGCCGTTTCTTCTGCCTCAGTTTATTCGCTGATATGATTTATCTATAGGATATTGGTCAATAGCAATAACTTAAAAAGGAAACAAAAAGTGCTCTCTCTCTCTCTCTCTCTCTCTCTCTCTCTCTCTCTCTCTCTCTCTCTCTCTTTCTCTCTCACACACATACACACACACACACACACACACACACACACACACACACACACACACTAGGGCATCCTGGCGGTTACTGTTGCTGGTGCATGTAGTTCAGAGCTGAAACGACAAGTGAAGCGCCGCCATTGATGACATGCAAGTCGAGTTAAGGAATCACAAACGCTTTAATATTTCGCCCACTGCTCCAATTGAATATGTGCATGTGGTGCTGGCTAGACCCGCCATGAATCCCATGGTAGAGACAAGAATTTGCTGTATTATCAAAAACTCCCTCCCTCGAAAGCCCTCCTCTCTTATTTCGTCACTCTTAACATCTGAATACAGTGATCACAGTGTGTCATGGTGTCGGTAAGTTACGCACACACATACAGCAGGATTCAATATGATGCACATCGAACTGTATGACAGATGCCACAAAAATAACATTTAAAATTATGTATTTGAGTTAGGCTAATTGGATCACAAACAGGTGCGGTCCAAAGTAATTAATGAAACTGTCAATGCGGTGCATGGGAGGGAAGCTTTCGTGCCTCCGCGGCTGCAATGACGTGGTTGTGGCGTATACCTTTGATGTATTTGTTGTGTGGTAAATCTGCACTAGGTATAGTGTCGCCAGGTAAGGACAACGTGGCTGCGGTATGACCTTCATATGGCTTGGGAGTGGCTTCATTATGAGTGGTGTGGGAAATACTACGTACCCAGTATGTACCGTCTACTAAGACGAGACTGATTTTGCTATGATGTTTGCAACTCTGCTAGGTTTTTCACTCGTGCTCCCATACACTCTACATTCATATCGTCGCCTAGTTCATTTATGTGGAATAATGACAAAAAAGAGAAAATCTCAAATCTTGACACCCACATAACTCTATCTATACAGACACACAGCCTGCATGGCCACACTATTCCCTGCCTCCAGTCCTATCTCCATCTTACACTCCCCAGACATGTCTTCAACACGTCCTCCTCCTCCTCACCCTTCCCTTCTCTCCCTCCCTTTCCTTAGTTCAGCTGCTCTTCCATTATACACGGAGAGGTTGAACTAAAGGCTACCTTGCTTCGTCAACTCATGTGCTCTCTCTCTCTCTCTCTCTCTCTCTCCCTTTCCTTAGTTCAGCTGCTCTTCCATTATACACGGAGAGGTTGAACTAAAGGCTACCTTGCTTCGTCAACTCATGTGCTCTCTATTCTTATAGCTTACTATATATATCGCTCTCTCTCCCTCTCTCTCTCTCTCTCTTCTCTCTCTCTCTCTCTCTCTCTCTCTCTCTCTCACACACACGCACACACACACACACACACACACACACACACACACACACACACACACACACACACAGGGTCCCTTCGTTCCCTCCACATTGGCAACCAACCTGCCGCTCTCCTTCTCTCCACTGTACAATTAGCCGAGGGTCAGGCTGCCAGGTTACTCCCGAGTGACTACGAGTGTCAAGTCGCCCCTAATTTCCCCAGCACTAGAGGAAGTCGGTGCATTCGTGCTCCAATTTTCAGGATTAAATTGTCCTCTTTTCAAAACAAATGCTCCATAACGACTTGAAAATACACTTAGGTACTTTTTCAATGTTCTTTTTATTAATAATTCCTCACGTATAAGTTTTTTTTTTTTTTTATGTAAGATGGAAATCTGGCCAATGGCAAAATAAAAGGTGGTTAAAAAGGCCAACTGAGGTGACAGTCCCTAAGAAAGTTTTATACAAGATTGAATGAAGGCTTTGTTCATCTTATTTACTTATTTTATTTATTTATATTTATTTGTCTATTCTTTTTTTTTTCATTCCCTTTATGAAGGATCGAGAATGTACTATGTATAGTTAGGTGCAAAGAGTTTGGCAGGCATTTGAATACGATTGTATTCCGAGAGGCACTTCACTTTATTGTTCCCGTGTGGAGGAAATTAGGCAGCAGTTGCAACCTTCCTGTATCAAAATGTGATTTCGCGTCGCTGAAGGGCAAGGTCGCCATCCATCTAACAGCTCCGTAACGCAATAACTGGCACAGGTTTCGGTGACTAAGAACAGCGAGCAATACACGCTCTTCTACTCGTCTGACGTAAACGAAGTCCAGCAACAGAGCGATAACCTGACCCAGAAGGGCACGAGTGTTTGAAACCAAATGCCAGCGAACAATCAAACCTTTCGTGCCCTTTCAAAGTCCAATTTCGCTTCGTACATTTTGACGAAGATTTAAAATGGCTTCAGAAACCGTTGGAACATTGCAACATCATTAATTTACGTTCTTCAGAATCATAAAAGTCTCTTCAACGTGCCACTACAACAACAACAACAACAACAACAAAAACCAGCATTGCCACCACCAGCACCACCATCCGTCCCACAGGCCATCACCAGTCCCCGCACACTAACAAACGTATCTTTTACTACCCTAATATCCTCTCTCCCTTCTTCCATTAGCACTACTTGTCTCTCTCCTTCCACTAGTATCCTTCCTCCTCGCACACTCCGTTCCTGATTTAGATAGAGCCACTATGTTTCCTCCTCCTGCACAACCACAGCCTCACCTCCTGGCTAACACACAGCGGGCAGCACCTGATCACCTGCTGTACCTTCGCGCCAACACAGGTTATACTGCAGCTTGTCACGCCACACCACGAATTGGATTTTCTCCTCCCATCCCTCCCACTACCTGCCAACACCCTTTACTTACGACACGTGTGCGAGTATATGTATAGGTTGTAAAGGACTTTTCTTTCATCTATTTTTCCTTATTATAATTGTGTTACACACACACACACACACTTCTCTCTAAATATATCCTCTTTCATTATTGCCAAACATACGTATATTCATCACCACTTGCTGATTATCTTCTGTCTATTGATAGTGGAAGGTGTGTGTGTGTGTGTGTGTGTGTGTGTGTGTGTGTGTGTGTGTGTGTGTGTAGGCTATCCCTTCCCCCTCCTCACGTAGTCACGCACAACAAATCGCTAGTGTATAATTCCCGTGTTGTTCCGATGGCACACGACAGGTGCTTCTGTGTCAGGTGTCACCATGCAATGTCCCTCCACTCACCCCTACCCGGAACACCCGCACAGCGCGCCTTAATAGCCCACACCAACACAAACTAGTGATAAAAACTACGAACATTACAAATACACTCCAGCACTCATAAATCACCTCTCATCCCCTAACCCTCTCCTCCCTCCCCTCTCCCTCTTTCCTTTCCCTCTCTCCCTTCCACCAACTCTAATATCGGTGCACCCTCTTCGTTATTTCCAGACCTGTGCTTTGTTTCCCACCGGCATGGTTAATACAATTTTTCACCGAACACAATTTCGGCAATGTTTCACGCTAAACTACTTTCAATACACTAACTCTTAGGCGGCGCACGTATATTTGCATGCTGGAATTTGTGAAGTCGGTAGCTCGATTCTCCGCGCTACCGGCCACTTCTGAAGATAATAGAAAGCGCAGCGGTTCAGAATGGGGCCGCCTGTTGTCCCTTACAGCGCGGGCCCCCTCCAGTGTGGCCAGCAAGGTGGGCTGCATGATGCCTCGGGGATGGTTCAATCCGGGTGTGTATATATTCCTATCACCACTACAAACACCAGACAGGGGACTAAGATGAGAGAGAGAGAGAGAGAGAGAGAGAGAGAGAGAGAGAGAGAGAGAGAGAGAGAGAGAGAGAGAGAGAGAGAGAGAGAGAGAGAGAGAGAGATGACTTCCTGAATAAATCACTCAAAGCTCACCTCACATCAACCACTATAGTATAAACAAAACGGATGATAACTACTTCCTCTCCACACACACACACACACACACACACACTTTCCCCACTCATGTAGCAAATGAAACACACGCGAAGACTTACATAGGCAAGGACAAGCCAGCAGCATCCCCCACTACCACGCACCGCCAGCCTCCCCTCACCTAGCACAGCGGGGACAGGTGCAAGGGAAGGATGTAGTAGGGAGCGCCACTGCAACACACACTCACCTGGAAGGAGGAAAGGAATATGTCAGTAACACAATTATGTAAGGGGATTAATACAATGATAAAATTAGAAAATGAAAGTAGATAAATGTATGGAATACTTGATACCAGACTTCCTCGCCCTTATGAAAGCGACGATGTGTTATAATACCGTTATTAATTCAGTTGTAGTGAAGTAGTAACCTACATCTCTCTCTCTCTCTCTCTCTCTCTCTCTCTCTCTCTCTCTCTCTCTCTCTCTCTCTCTCTCTCTCTCTCTCTCTCTCTCTCAATATAAAGTAGAATTGCGTAAGGTGTGTGTGTGTGTGTGTGTGTGTGTGTGTGTGTGTCCTTTCATTAATTCACTCGCACATTCAGTTATTCATACGTTCCTCCGCCACGCACCGCAAGACAACATTTCCGCCGCCTCACCCTGCATCCTCCCTCCACCACCACCCACCTCAAACACACACACACACACACACACACACACACACACACGCACACACACACACACACACACACACACACACACACACACACACACCGCCTTTATTGCTGATATAAACTTTCGGGACACTGGCTCATGGGAGGCGTTATCTTCTCTTGCTTGTACTACCGTCATGTATTCAACAAGCGAGGATTTTCTGCCGCCTGGACTAAGCTTTTCTTGAGTCCGTGTCACTCCGCGGTTTTGCAAAGGAAAATTCTCGTTTCCTTGCAATGAAAACGAACCAAAAGGTCTTTATCAACCCACAGATATTTATTTTTCATTCCCTAATACGGATTACTTCTTATTCATTTTAATAAAGGTATTACTTGCGTGTATGAATTATGCATTTTTTATCATCGTGGATCTGGCTCTTTGATGCATTCGTTATCAGTCCAGCGGAGGAAGGTGCTTGACTGGAATTACAATCTCCGGAGGATGATTATCGATGCTTTCAAAGGATTTGCCAACGTTTTGAAATCCAACAATGTTTGCCTTTGACACGTGAAAGGCTGTGTCGCTTGATGTGCCGAAAAGGGACGAGCAAAAACCATTCCAATAATAATACCAGAGAGAGAGAGAGAGAGAGAGAGAGAGAGAGAGAGAGAGAAAGAGAGAGAGAGAGACAGACAGACAGACAGACAGACAGACAGACAGACAGACAGAGACAGACAGACAGACAGACACACACACACACACACACACACACACACACACACACACACACACACACCGCGTAAAAAGAGATGTGCACACGCTTCTGGCCCATCCTCGGTCAAGTTCAACGGGAAGCGAATGATGTATAGGAGGAGTGTGGCCCTTCCTCCATAAATCCTGACTCCACACAGGCTATGACCCTCCCCTGGCCTGGCCCCACAGCTGCCGTCTGCCTCGCCCTCCATGGTCACTGGTCCGCCACGCTGCATTAAGCTGTCAGGAGCCTCGTGACGCTACATTCCGCTCATTACTGTTTATCCTTCAGCCAATGCTAGTGTATTCCTCTTGCCTCAGCCTGCAATTTGTATCTTTTCATGCTTCGGGAGAGGGTACAAAGTATGGGGGGAGAAAACTTTAGCAAGACGGTAGTTAAGCCATCACATCTTGTAGGCAGACACGGCTCTCAAACTTTGCTGACGTCCTGTAATTTCTGCCTTTTCATCCTTCAAGAAAAGACAGATGGTATCGAAAAGTTAGCATGTGGAGGGATCGTTAGCTCGTCACACCTAAACACACACACACACACACACACACACACACACAAACATCATTCCAGCTTTACAAGGCACTGCGATGCACCTAACCACAAGTAACGTCAGTTCACTGGGAAAACACTCGTAAAAAGTCAGTCGTCAAAGGTTACCAATATATGTTTAGTCTGATAATGCTGTCACGGACAACACAAGTAAATTACATCCGATTTTTTTCCTGACAAATCAGGAAATGCCACACACAATAATGCATGAGGGAAAGAAAAATAATATTCATTACCTGAACACTAATGAGGCAATTATCATTATGCTTCGAGCGGCAACACTAATCTTGAAATATGAACGCCTCCATGAGATAGCATCAACTCATGAATGTGTCGGCTTGCGGTCATTATTGGGCCAGCCAACCTCACGTTTTTATCACCACAACATCAGTCACCATCGAGCAAGTCCACACCAGGCGTGAGCGGCGGGGTGTCTCAGGACGTGCAAGACATGGGATAGCTAGGGTCTAGGGGCAAAAGGACTGTGTTTACTCTAGGGAGGGCAAAGTGCTTGAGAGTAATGGAACGAGACTTAACTGAATGAGAGGCAGCTGCTGAGCGAGGCCCTGCCCGAGATCAAACGACACCGTGCCGAGTGAGACATTACGAGCTGGCCGACACATGCTGGGGAGTGATTCGCCGCTTGGCCAGGATCACTTGAAGGGGGAGCAGTGTTGAAGAGAAACACTCCCCGCTCCGTTTTACCGTTGTCTCATTTATGAGAACCAAATGCATTCAGGTCATGTCCGAACACCCAAACAAAATTAATGACAGGACAGATCCTGCACGAAGACCCGCCCGCTGGCACTAAACTCCGAAGGTGTAGCGCGATACGCTGCTGCTGCTGCGCTGCCAAACTCGGACTCAACATTGACGTCATCTGTCACCCACAATCACTATAGTATTACATCCTTGAGTGCACCAAAAATGTAAACACCTAAAGATATCTCTAAGTCACATTCTTGATTTTTACACACACACACACACACACACACACACACACACACACCACAACAAACTATATATATATATATATATATATATATATATATATATATATATATATATATATATATATATATATATATATATATATATATATAGTGGCCAGACGGGGGGAAGCAGGTGAAGAGTGTTCCCGTCACACCATCGCCCCGGCCTGTTCCTGCCACACACACCCTCGCCGAGATGTGGGACTGAGCTAGTTAACTCCAGTGCAGAGTAAATTATGCACCACACCAGCAATGACCCGCCACAAAGGGCCGCAGCTCGTTTATGGCAAGACGGCACTATTTTCTCACCGTTAGTTACAAGGTGGAAGAAATATATTATCACTTCAGGGCGAAGCAGCATGTATCACAAGACACGGCTGATGCATCGCGGCAAATAAATATTCCTGCACAATAGAAAATAATTCTTGTCTGTATTCCAAATGTTCTTTCTAATAAAAAAATATATCCCCAGGCAAGAATAGGAGCACAGTGAGTCCTTTATATCAAAGTTGCGGAGCGAGCTGTAACTATATGCATCCTCAGACACGCTACAAGGAAGAACTGTAGCACCATTGTCGCCATGAGATATCAAGATATACACTAACTAAGTTTACAAAATATTTCAATCTATAATGAGGCTCACTTAATTGCTGCTATCTAAAACACATGTGAAGATACAAAGTAAAGATACAAAGACGCCTTGCTGCTCCTCGAATGATTTCAAGCAGGTGAAAAAACACATTGCACAGTTTGCAAGTAAAAGGTTGAAGAGTTATAACCTGCTTCTTTCACGAACTTATACACTGTACACAACACTGCATAGAGATACGAACACTCCGCGACAGGGAAGAGTGAGAGAGAAGGAGAGCTGCTGGGTTCACCAGGTTTAGAGGAGCAGAGTAGAGCTTCCAGTCAGAAAATACTGGGACATTTATGAAGAAGATAATCAATATTTGTTATATATATCAAGGCAAAGCGATGAGGTATAAAGAAAGAAAAATATAAAGAAAATAAAAAGAATAAACAAGTAAATCAAATAAGACAGGCACGTAATAAAACTTTCAATAGGCAAGTACAGAACAAAACTGTGCGTGTGTGTGTGTGTGTGTGTGTGTGTGTGTGTGTGTGTGTGTGTGTGTGTGTGTTTGAAAGAGCTAGCGTCAGCACCACTACACACACCCCCGCGAGGTCCACACCCGCACGAACGAGCCTTCACCGACAAGACAAAAGTTTTGGACCTGACGAGTTTCAACTCAGCAATGTTTTATTTGACCGAGTTACTGTTTGACCGACTTCTTCTTTACTGAAAATCACATCAAGCGTCACGTATCGTTCATTGTCCTTCTGAGTAACGCAACCATCACCGTCCCAGCACCATTCCTAGCACAACCATTTAAGAATACACATAACACGATAACACACTAATCACTCATAAAAAAGCGTTACTATCAGACATCCATTGTGCATGGGACTTTTGGTATTTGAGAAACATAATTGAAAGCTTCCATATTCAACTGACAAAAAGAAACCTTCGATTCGATTTTTTATAAGCCAAACTAATCTATGTCTACAGTATTGGCTTCTTCCGCCAGTGTGTGTGCAGTATCGACGTGCAGATCTGTATGGTTGAAATATTGGAAGACTAAATGTACGTGTTACTCACCATACCTATTATTCATGATATTCTTCTAAAGAAATTATCACATTACATGTATGTCATGGAGGAGGAGGAGAAGGAGGCGGGGGAAAGAGAAGGAGTAGTAGGGAGGAGGAGGAGGAGGAGGAGGAATAGATAGTGAATGCAGTATGCGTAACAATAGTCACAGTCTCTCTGAATGGCCAGGTTTACAGCGGGTACACTCATAGCAAACCACATTAGCCAGCAGCCAAGGAATGGGAGTTGAGGGGAGTTCCCACCTGAGCCAGACACTCCCATTGGAACCTGGGTGGGGAAGAACACTGACCTGACGTTAGTGCGCAGTGACCTTGTTTTAAATCACTTGGGAGTGTAATTTTGTTCATGGAAACCTCGTTACGTGTTCTCTCACAAAATTTTCAGGAGTGAGCTAACCATATTGGTAAAATCTAGAAAACGAAAATAAAGTGTGCTGAGATGGACACACAAGGAGTGTTTCTCCATAAAACATCTATTCATAAGATTGCTGAATTGAAAACCGTAAGCCTAACTTCCATTCCTATCTCTCATAATGTTTTCTATCTCATGTCATTCCCCCAAAACTTGTTAGCATATTCTCTTTAATTATATTCATCCTGGTCTCTCAGACCTTTGGCAATTTGCTATTTTATAAAAGTGGTGTAAAAGAGTAACTCATATTGTATCACTATCGTACAGTTCTACGATTCTGCGACCCATCTCACATGGTGGCGCCCAATACTCCCAGCTCTTCCAAGTGACTCAGTACGGGACAGCGCAGACCAAGTGGAGAAGTACTCAGGTCATGCAGGAATGTATGTAAATTAATGCATGTTGAGGATGTAACACAGAACACCATCGAGCACAAACAAACGCAACTGCATCAGCTCAGGCAATAACTGCAGACTACAGGCAATTCTCCCAAATAGGACCCGTGGATAACAACATTTAAATCACATGTCAATTTACAAACACTACACAAGTGTTATTCGGACTGGCACCTCCCTAACTCAAAGGACACATCCGGCCGCCCACTCAAATGGCCTCCAGGTATAAGATTATGAGCCCAGACCGTCCCTTGCCGTCACTCTCTGGTGGTGCGAGGGCAACATCAGGAGGAACAGCGGGATTAGAAGTTTCATACAACGTGCAATCCTCTCCGGGTATATTCACTTTAGATCTACTGTGTTCTCTCCTACAATAACTGTTTAGCAGCTGTGAGAAACAGGGAGCTCACTGCAGCGAGGCGAGGAGAGAGGCAGAGAAGGAAGGGCGAGCGCCTGTATGTTGAGACTCGAGAGGCTGGGCTAGGAGGGGCTGCGGGAACGACCAAAACAAGACAAAGAGGGGCATCATGACCACCCGCCTCAAAACACTTTTCACCTGCAAAATAGCACGGAAATACATTTTCTTAAAAGGGTAATGTCACAAGTTCAGGGAACAACTGATATATATAATTCGTCAGGGGAGCTGCCACACAAACAAAACAAGGAGGAGCATACCGACGCTATAACTGTGGCTAACCTGCCTCAGAGGTTAATGGTTTTAAAGTGGTGGTGTGGAGGGCAGGCGGCCGTTCCCCGTCTGCTCCCTGAATATCTCCCTCCCTCCCCCCCTCCCTCCCTGCTCCCCATGTACTCACACCGGGCACACACCACCACCCTCTTCGCACTTTTATGTCCGAGCATACGCAGTGTACAATAAGAGAAACACGTCATATATACCAATTACCCTACATTCGCAAGGGCTTCTTCTCTTTAATAGCTACACGTGTTGAAGTGTGAAGAGCAAAGAACTGCACACCCAACACACAAACATTTCCTCGGCTATAAAGGACATAACCATGCAAATGTGCACCCACTTTACAATGCGTTCACCAATAAAAATAAGTCAATAAATTCTGTAATAAGTATTAGAGTTACGTTTATTCTCTCTCTCTCTCTCTCTCTCTCTCTCTCTCTCTCTCTCTCTCTCTCTCTCTCTCTCTCTCTCTCTCTCTCTCTCTCTCTCTCTCTCTCTTTGGTCTGTGTGCGTGTGTGTGTGTGTGTGTGTGTGTTGGGGGGGGGGGGGTGCCGGTGCTGCATATGAATAGAACTAATAGAAATATATAACTTGTTCTCCCCGGCCGGTATATGAAAGTCAAAATGGCCAAAACTTTGAATTAAAGAAGGAAGTTTGCCGCTGGCCGCCCGTCACACAGCAGCCAGAGACCGACTCCGCCGCTGCCACGTGACGGAAACAGACAGGCGGAGGCTAAAGTTAGGGACTCTGTCTGCTTTCCTACCTGCCCACCTACCTCCATGCCTGCCTGCCTGCCTATCTGCTTCCCTGCCTGCCTGCCTGCTTTGCTAGCCTGTGTTTCTTCCCTCTCACCCGGAGTTCCTCTTTCCTCCGTCTTGCCTTTTACTCTCGCTCTCCCCTGCCACATCCTTTACCTTGAATTCCTGGGCTAATCCTGAAAATTGTTCCCTCACTTCCCCCTTGTGTTTTATCTTCCTGTTTCTTATCTCTCTCTCTCTCTCTCTCTCTCTCTCTCTCTCTCTCTCTCTCTCTCTCTCTCTCTTGGCATTGTATTTTATTACCAGTTATATTATTTCCACACTGCTCAGATTTTTCTTTCCTATGCTTTAAGTTCGAGGTGCTTCTATGTGTCTCTCCACCCACCTTAGCGCCACACGACATGCACACTTCTCCCACACACAGATTAAGAGTTCCAGCACCTCTGAACACCACCGCGTAGGGCTCTGGTTTATTCTTCCCTATCTACTTTAGTATACCTGACGCAACACAGGATTCTCTCCCTTTTTTTCAAAACATTAGAACTATTTTTCCCACAGCGGCAAGCTTAAAACCCACAAAAAGTCTAATTGGTAGAGGATAATTTGCCTCGCTCGCTCATATATTTCTGCCTACCGCGCACACACACACACACACACACACACACACACTCCTTTCCTTCCTTAAATCCCCGGTCGATCCCTCCCTTCATCCCTCTCTCCCTCCCTCTATACTCAGAACCTTCTGCTTTAAAGGGGATATTTTTCACTAGATCCCTCGATTTTTAACAAGCCCCGCAATGCCGACCCCCGCACAGTTCCCAGCATCATAGCTCACGCGTCGTCAGTCTTTAAAATCTATCTACGTATATAGTTCAAATAAAGCGACACACACCCAGATACAAAACACAGTATACCTGAGATCAATCGGAGAGAGCGATACCTGAGAGCGTGCGAAACAATACCACCCGACATGCACGCATATACAAACACACCTGTACGTCTGGGATAATGGAGAAGCCCCGTCAAACACCTGTGTCTCGTCCGTCAAGGGTATCAGCGGCTCACCTCGCGTATTCAAAGGCAGGTATGAGAGATAACCGGATAGAAAAGATAAGACTGATGAATTAAGAGGATGCAAACGATGTAGTGGTGTTACTTAAGAGAGAGAGAGAGAGAGAGAGAGAGAGAGAGAGAGAGAGAGAGAGAGAGAGAGAGAGAGAGAGAGAGAGAGAGAGAGAGTATTACTAACTCACTCACGGTTATCTGTCGGTCTCACGACGCGGCCGGTTATTCTCTCACTATGAAAAGAGCTCAGAGGTCATAGTAAGACAGGACTGAGACCACTTCCAAACCAACCACCAGAAAAAGCGAGGTCACAACCCACACACTTGTTGCTAATGAAGAGGCGCTACGCTGGCCCATCAATTGTGAGTTGAGAGCACTAATCATTACACTCTGATGTGTGTGTGTGTGTGTGTGTGTGTGTGTGTGTGTGTGTGTGTGTGTGTGTGTGCGGGCGCGCACACACACACACACACACACACCGCCCCCCCCCCCCACACACACACACGCGCGAGCGCGCGCGTAAGTGCGGTTTGTATTACATAAGAAAAAGTTCTCGAGCGCGGTCATTTTGTGTGTGTGTGTGTGTGTGTGTGTTGTGTGTGTTGTGTTGTGGTGTGTGTGTGTTATATATATATATATATATATTAGTAATATATATATATATATAGACAATATATATATATATATATATATATATATATATATATATATATAGTACATATGTATACTTGTATTAGGTACAAAAAACATCCGAACAGTGACGAGAGCTGGAAAGCAGCCAAGGTAGAAGGCTGCACGAACGTATAACAGTTCCTCAAGAGGATTAACGGTGCCCTCCTAACATATTGGGTCATTTGGGGCGCAGCAAGACCTCTCCTGACCCTCGGAACCCCTGCCTAGTGTTTGGGACGACCTTTGTTCAGATCCGGTGTGGTAGGTCAGCAGGGTAAGCCGAGAGGCCACTAAGTCATGTGGTCCACAGCGGGTGGCTGCGTCCCGGCCGGCCACATCATATCCTGACGGTGAGTGCACATGATGCAGATCACATGTCCACATTTATCAGCTAGTACCGTAGTAAGAAATAATATCTAAACTTTATACACAAAATTGAAATATAGCACATATTTTCACAAAATATCATAATAAGAACAATTTCATCTGACGGTCTCCAAACTGTTCAAAGCGGTAAGCGTATGTACAGGCCTATGCCAACAGACTTAAAAATAATCCATCAACATCCCGTTTGGGCACAACCTAAACAGTGGTTTGGCAGCCCGGCCCTCGCCGCCTGGAGCGCCTCCACCTTCCTTGGGTAGCGCTCCCTGCCAGCCTTCCTCGTCCCGGACCTGAGCCTGGCCTCTCTCAACCCAAACACGCTCTGTCTTCCATGATCAGTGTTCTTGTGATCGTCATTTATCTCCTCCGTGAACTGCCTTCACGCCTCCTCTGCACTATCTTGGTTCCTTCACCGACGCGTCTAGTCAAGCCCTTCTCCCATCCACCCACCAAGACCGCCCACGTGCACCGCCTGCCCGTTCAGTGCACTGACCCCTGGCTGGCCAACACACTGCTGCATGGCCGCGTTTACAATGCACAACCTACCAACACCAACATCATTGCAACCACCACCACCACCATCACCACCACACTGACACCTCTACCTCAACAATTAACACCAAACATACAACCATCACTACAGTAATCATATCCACAGTCATTATTATTATCAAAACATCATCACTATTACACCACAACTCTGGTGATTACCACAGTCATAACCACTATCATCGTGATCCTTACAGCCACCACTTAACCACCAAATACCACAAACTTACCACTTTAACCTTGTGAAAATTGCCTAAAGATTTACTTGTTATGCCTATTTTTTTGCTACTTATGCTTATTTCTTAGAAGTCAGAAGACTTCCCAACTAATGCGACTAGTTTTAGTGGGAGTAGCAGCGGTAGTGGTGTGGGGCCAGCGTGGTGATACAGTTCATGTTCATGTGCTACTGAAATCAAATGTATTTCATTATATAGCAATTCAAGAGCCCGATGACTTTTGGTCAGGAATAAGTACCTATTCTTGACCAAAAACAATGCGTACTTCTGATACAAAGCTTCTGCCAGTATTTCCGTCGCTGACACATTAACCAAACTGTAGACAGACTGCAGCACGCTGGCTTGTGCGGCAAACCGGTGTTTACAACGCCTTACCGCAGCCGGGCAAGACCCTGGCCCGGCCCTGC
The DNA here is from genome assembly GCA_020233015.1 of Callinectes sapidus. NCBI lineage: Eukaryota > Metazoa > Arthropoda > Malacostraca > Decapoda > Portunidae > Callinectes > Callinectes sapidus. The sequence continues at coordinate 16,368,301 of CM035181.1, forward strand.
TAAATAACCCCCTGCTCTCTGCTACTACCGACTAATCCTCATCTTTACGCGGCAAGTCATCAGGTGCATTTTTACCGAGGCGATAATTTCTCGCTCCCCCCGCAGCTCCTGATACTCGCCCGCTGGAACAACACCCTTCGGATCCCTCTCAAATGTTCCTTCCTTGAAAACTGGCAAGTCGATGTTTGTCTTTTACTATTACCTTCTCTCTCTCTCTCTCTCTCTCTCTCTC
>CM035181.1:16375352-16387961 GCA_020233015.1 Callinectes sapidus
TCTCTCTCCCGCGCTATATATCCTGGGTAAAACGGACCAAAAAAATGAAAACAAAGACGAAAAATTAAGAAGAGGCGGGAGAAGAATCACATCATACCAAGCCAGAGGGAAGGAAGACCCCCGCTACTAGCTGGATTTCGGAGGGCCTCGTCAATAAGAGCCACTGAGGTTCGTAAGGGTGATTTTGGGACCAGAGCCGACCATAATGCCACCAGTAATGGACACGAGGGTCACCGGGCTACCTCCCTCTTCTGGTCGTGGCCAAACACTGTTATTCTAGTCATAAAGAGGACAATGGTGGGTAAGGAAGAGTCAGGAAGGGTCTGTGAGGGTCTCTGTGTGTGTGCGTATGTGTCTTGGTGAGGGAAGAATAGTATAGAGAATGGGCGGGAGCAGTGAGATGGTGACAGGAATAGACAGAAGGAGTAGATGACACGGTAAGAGCAAAGTGGCATGGAGAGGGTGAATCAATAGTTATAAATGGGTGTGATGGTACGGTACATAGCAGGATGTGGAAGAATGGGAGTAGCTTGGACTTGTTATATATTGAGCGAGAGTTACATGTACAGACAGACAGAGAGAGAGAGAGAGAGAGAGAGAGAGAGAGAGAGAGAGAGAGAGAGAGAGAGAGAGAGAGAGAGAGAGAGAGAGAGAGAGAGAGGAGAGAGAGAGAGAGAGAGAGAGAGAGAGAGAGAGAGAGAGAGAGAGAGAGAGAGAGAGAGTACACGTGTTTTCGACAGGTTTTCTCTGATCATGTTAGGTGTAATCTGTCTTGTCTATGATCGACAATTCAATTAGAATTGTTATTTTTCTATACTTATACTCTCTCTCTCTCTCTCTCTCTCTCTCTCTCTCTCTCTCTGCAATGCTCTTAGTCTATCTTGCTAACCTATACCCGCCACAACCCTGCCCTTTCACGACCATGAACACCAGCCCAGCTTCACCCAGTCCCCCTGAGCCCCTCATTACTCAGGGACACGAGGGCTCTTATTCTATCACTATCCTTTTCCAGTACGTCCCTCCCATCTCCATTTCCCAGTACCTCCTCCTCCTCCTCCTCTCTCACCTTCCCCACCGCCTCACCTTTCTCTAACTTAATCCCAGAGCATCAAGCTTTCTTCTGTTACATTCTCTCTCTCTCTCTCTCTCTCTCTCTCTCTCTCTCTCTCTCTCTCTCTCTCTCTCTCTCTCTCTCTCTGGTTGGTATTATATTTCTTAAAAGCTAACCAATTATTACAATGGTTTAAATCGTACGGGTCTGCGGCGCCACACTCTCCGTCTCCTATCTTATGTTTCTTGGCTGCGCTGCACTCATTTTCCCTTAACCCGCAACCCCCGCCGAGCTGTTTTCTTGGTAGAGATCAACGATAGCAACTATAACAACAAAGATAACACAGTAAGATAACGTTTCTACGATGTTCTTAAGGCAAAAGCACCAGCAGGAGCACCAATGGCAGGAACGTCAGAGGCTGCATCAGGGCCAACAATATCTAATGAGGAGCAGTAGTAGTAGTAGTAGTAGTAGCAGCAGAAGGAGCAGCAGGAGCACGAACAACAGCGATACTAGTAACTAGATAACGTAATAATACTAATGAGTTGCTCCTGTCGCTGCCATGGAATGTTGCTGCCATTAATCAGAATAATGATGATGCTTGATGATGGCGCTGACAACGGCGACGACGGTGATGATGATGATGATGATGATGATGGGAAGGAGGAGGAGGAGGAGGAGGAGGAGGAGGAGGAGGAACAGCAGAAGCAGGAGGGAGAGAAGAAGGAGAAGGAGGAAGAGGAGGAGGAATAGAAGTGGTGAGGGAGACAAGAAGATAGAGAAGATTGAGATGGAGGGGGAGGTAGAAAAGGAAAGAGAGGAGTATGAGAAGATGGAGAAAGTTAATAAAAAAATAAATTAATGAAAAATTAAGCAAAGTAGTAGCAGTAGTAGTAGTAGTAGTAGTAGTAGTAGTAGTAGTAGTAGTAGTAGTAGTAGTAAAAACTAACAATAATAACTAATCACAAAAACAGCAGCAACTACAAGAGCAACAACAACAAAGATAGCAATCCACCAGGGAACAGTTACCACCCTCAACAACACAGTGTGAATATCGTTGGGTGGTGGGTGGGTGGTTGGGGGGCAAGGGCAGTGGGGAGTAGCAGAGGTAAGAGCAAGGAAGGGGAGCAGATAAGAGCACTGGTCGCCAAGGTGATGCGGATGACGCTGATCACACTGCGCCACCTCAGGATGAAGGAACATTACCAAGAAGATCCCACGGTAATAACTGAGATGAAGACTCGCCCACTCAGACACAAGGGAAGAGATATCCAGGCAAAAAAATAGCTTTTCCCAAGAGAATTCTTATTCCTTCAGTTTCCTTTCTTTCAGATTATTCAGAAAAGATAATAAAAAGAAGAAAAGGGAAATGTGATATAATAATAACCAACCGTCGTACCAAGCAACACCAACAAAAGGAGAATGACGATATTTGCAACTGCAACAAAACACTGACAAAAAACACGAACTCAACACCACCACACACATTACTGATAAAGCTCGTGATAAGGCGAGACAGCATCCTTCTGCACCGATAACGCGGCGCGAGGCCACACTGATATGGGGCCGACCCACACCTTCTTCTATATCTACAAGCACCGGCGACTCACTATGGTAACAAGACTGGCAACCGGACTGTGAGAGTAAGTCCCGGTACCTTACACTAGGATATGCCTTCCCCCGCTCCGATACCTACTATTGCTATTTTGTGTTCATTACCCATTCCATTGATTTACAAAGCTGTAGAGTTTCCAGTGAAGATTTCCAGATATTGAAAATTCAATAAAAAAAAAGCTTTTAAAATAATACTGAAATACTAAAGGCGGAAGTAAGTAACAGACTAAAGCAGCTGCGGCAACGTAATCAAGACTTAATTCACTGTGCAATACATCCAAAGTGAACTTCATACACTAAAAGACTCACAACAAGGTTTTGAAAGAAGAAATCATCAATTTGAAGGAGAAATTATCCAGGAAGACGGATATTGAGGAGAAGTTATGCAAGATTAACGACCGTCTGGAATATCAAAAGGATTATTCTCGGCGGAATAATCTTCGCTTCGAAGGTTTCCAGAAGCCGAATCAATCCAGGGAAGAAAGATGTGCAATGGTTCAGCGAGTGCCCAGAAACAAAACTAAATCGGCCTACAGTCCATCTTGAGCGTGAGCATAGATGGGTTCGAGATATATGACCGGAACCAAATCATCGTTTATTTAAGATATTAAAATAAATAGGACAGTAAAATCTATACGTTTCGTAGAATGCTTAGTGAAGAGATCACATAGATACCAATAACATTAATCACAAACGCTCTCACATCACATAATTTAAACTTGCAATATTGACGACACCGCTGGCTTAGGGAAATGAGCAACAGAACAACATAATTAAGGAGACCCTAACACAAGTTAACCCATTCATTATTAGGAAACCTTTTCACTTTGAGTTTTCGGTGTGATTAGACATTTTTGTTAACATTAGGAAAGGTATAAAGCGGTCACACTATCTTAATACCCACATGCTGATGCTGTATAAAACCGACTAGTAATAAGCAGAATAAGTATTAAAATACATCCCAGTACTGAAAGACTTCAGATACAAAGTTACTTACGCATCAGTTTATATTCATAATTAAAATAAACTATAATCTCATTAACAATGCAATAAACAAAATAATAAACTTGAGATCAGGCGGTAAATAAAAAAAATAAAATTCAACATCATACAAGCAACACAAGGACCCACTTAAGCATTAGTTTGAATTAACAGGTGCAATAAACAATAATCAACATCATACCATAATGGAGAAAGACACACTGAAACACTACAGGAATGAATAACACAAGACTACAAGATCAGACAGCGGCATGGGAAGAAGACAAGGAGCCACATACACACACAAGGCTTAAAGGACACACCGTGGGTTTCATTTCCCTAATTCCAAGGACTAAATCGAAGGCAGGTGAGCGCCAGACTCGCACCGAAAACACAAGAAAGCCGATCTCCAGTGCGCCCCTTTCTCCTTTCCCCAGTAAAAACAATAGTAATGGGCGTGTTGTGCCCCTCACGTCGAGGCCCCGCAACGAGCCCCACAGCCACGGCTCTCCTGCAATACCGTAAAACAGAATGTTTCGGGTTTGGACGTGGCATACAAGAAGCAAAGAAGAGGTGCTTCTCGCGGACTGTAGAGAAGGCAGAGGAAGGCGTGGGAGGAAGGGATTAGGACGCATTAAAGGGTTAGATAAAGGCGCGCCAAAGGAGGAATGGTAGGGAAGGAAGGATTAGGAGAGAGAGAGAGAGAGAGAGAGAGAGAGAGAGAGAGGAGAGAGAGAGAGAGAGAGAGAGAGAGAGAGAGAGAGAGGAGAGAGAGAGAGAGAGAGAGAGAGAGAGAGAGCTGACGAAGACTGGATGTAGAAGGAAAAGATTAAGAAGCAACACAGAGTAAGATGAACACGTCGATGTGGATGAGAAAAGGTTCCCAGAGGTCATAAGTGAGACGGGAAAATAAGAATGCAGCAGAGAGGAGAGAGGCGGAGGAAAGGGATGGAGTTCGAGGAGGGAAAACTTGTGGAAAAGAAAGATTAGGATGCAGTATGGCGCGGTAAGGATAGTGGCCCAGAGATTAAAGAAGGGGAAAAAGAAAAAAAATAGTTAAGAGGGAGCGTCCTGAAAGGAGAAATACAAAACAATAAAGACGAGAAAAAAACATGCGTGGAGAAATAAGGCGAGAAAGGCCGAGAAGGGAGAGAGGGAGAAGTAAAAAGCAGAAAACAGGGTATGAAGGAAGAGATGGGCGTGAGAGGAGAGACCAGAGGAGAGGAGAAGAGGCACATGCGGGATCCAGGCGGAGAGGCAGCCGGGTGGCGATGGATGAGCAGGATGGAAGCGAGGCCAGCCGCGTCGTAACCAACTCATCATCGTCATTAGCAACAAGTGCACGTCGGCTTCTCCCTCCTCAACCAGCCACCACCGCCACCACCTTCTCTAGAATGAAAATTTTCAAACCGAGAATTCTTACAGAGGATTGTCCCACAGTTACCTCAAAGTGTATCTGATTATACTGGCAGCGGACCCTAAAAACTACCCTTGCCGCCTCAACGATCCATTTGTAAATTGGTCATAAAGACGCCGCCACCACCCACACAACGCTCGGCCGCCGCTACATCCCACCGTAGGTCCTGATTACTGCGAGTTGCTGCCTCCCAAACACTCGCCAAAACGAGACACAAACCCATTTACCGCCAAGCAGGAAATTACACCTGACCGCCGCTAAATCAGTGTTCATGGCCTCAAGCCGGCTCTGGCTGCCTCGATTATCACCATTTCAAAAAGCGATACTTGTCTCGAGACTTACAGCCAATAAAGATGCATTTAATAACAGGAATGAATTTGAATTCGGCTACACAGAAACAGAAAATGTGAAGATGATGAGCGTGAAAATGAACATTTGTTTCCCCAACTGCCTGTGTGTCTCTGAACGTCATAATCATCGTCAGTACAGAGGCGGCAGGAGGACCATTACGCACGCCTCCACGGATACACTGAATGCATTTTTTTTTCTTCATTTTTGAAGGAAATGAGATGGAGAGAGGCATACACACACAAAAATTACATATAACTAAAATAAAAACATGTGTGCAAAAGAATAAAGTTAAAAAACACGCATAAAAACAAACAAACAAGCACACATAAACAAAAGAGAAAAAAATCAGACAGCTATAAACACAACCAAACAGAAAGAGAGAAAAAAAAATAAGGGAAAAATACAAACGTGAACTGAAGGATAACAAAAAAAAATAGACAACTCTTGCAAAGAAAAAAGAAAGAACAGAAAAATTAAAAAGCGCAAACGTGCGAGTAAATAGGCAAATAAAACACACTTCTAACAGCCTCTTCATGCCGCGTGTTCAGGCTTTGCCTCAATTATTTGCAGCAGCACTTCAGCGAGAAAGTGTGTGTGTGTGTGTGTGTGTGTGTGTGTGTGTGTGTGTGTGTGTGTGTGTGTGTGTGTGTGTGTGTGTCATTGATCTTAAACAAAGACACTTTTTAACCCTGACTCAAAACACTTTTAACTTAGGGAGCAAGAAGAGTCACATCGAAATTCCTACATACTCTCTCTCTCTCTCTCTCTCTCTCTCTCTCTCTCTCTCTCTCTCTCTCTCTCTCTCTCTCTCTCTCTCTCTCTCCTCTCTCTCTTGTAACTCAATAATGCTGTTCAAAAATGCGTGATATGTAAACTCCAACCAGCGCGACCGGCAAGAGGCATTTTACGATTTGATCAAAGCATCGGAACGTGTTACCTTTTATGCCGACAGCTGAAGAGGTGTAGGAGAGCCACGCTGGCGAGAGGCGGGATGAGGCACGCGGGAAGAGAGTGGCTGAGAGGTCATCACAGGGATTAGCAAAGGAAACAAGGAAAACCAACATGGAATTTGAACGACTGAAATACAGAAAGGTAAAAAATGAAATAACAATAGAAAAAAAAATGAGATGAAGGATGAAATAACATTGTTTCGTAGTAACACACACACACACACACACACACACACACACACACACACACACAGTTTACCCTCTCTTTTCCCGTCACCTCCCTTGCCCACCACTACCCACCCCACCGTCCCCTCAGCTCCCACCCTTCATCCCTCTCATGCAAATCACCCTTCTAAACACACGGGTTGTTGTATCCAGGTAATTGTAGAATGCAAATGAGGACGCTGAAACTAACAAGTCCAGCCAGTGATGACGGCCGAGTGAGCCACGCTTAGCCTCTCAACACTGACTTACCCAGGGATACTACCACCATGACCTCCCCCTGTACCTCCTTGGACTCTCTCTACCCTAACCTTCATTTCTACTTCCCCTCCACTTAAATCCCCTTCACTCAACAAACTCTCTTCTTCTATTCTACTCCTATGTTTTTTTTTCTACACACCTGCCCCCCCCCCCCATTTCTCTCTCCTCCAACACCCCTGACCACCTCCTCTCTCTCTCTTACGCTGCAGCAGGAGTTGGTAATTCTAAGAGCGTCTTGTTCAGCCCAATGACGGTAAAAATGCTGACCAAGAGAATTTCCCTGAGTGACCGTGAGCAGAATACTCTTGAGACGGACGAGGTTGAGCCAGCCTACTTCTGTTAGAACTGACCGACAAGAGAGAGAGAGAGAGAGACGAGAGAGAGGCGAGAGAGAGATTTGGAAGGGCGAGAGCGGCGAGCCTGAGGGAGTCACGATGAGGAGAGAGATCGCTGGGAGGGATGAGAGAGAGTGAGAGAGAGAGAGAGAGAGAGAGAGAGAGAGAGAGAGAGAGAGAGAGGAGAGAGAGAGGGTTGCTATTTTTTTCCACAATTTTTTTTTTCACCTCACGAACAAATTGAGTGCAAAACAGGGCTGCAGGGGTAGTGTGCGGTGCGGGAGTGTAGTGGACGCAAGGGTGACAGCAGCCAGGAGCAGCGCAGAGTAATGATATAATTTTCCAAACATACATTTCCACAAACCAGGCCCCGCGCTCCGCCCACCAGTACTTCTTCGCGGAAACTCATCCCCGAGCCGCCACGAATTCTATTTTGGTTGGCTTCCGTGAACTAAAATAGGAAAATAAATACAAGAAAAAAAAATCAACGTACAAATAACATGAATTAATGAGCGATACTATTTACTGTGCGTGAAAACTGTTTGGATATACAAATGCAATTTTTGGGTTGTGGCTTCATTAACTTTGAAACAATGAAGTCGGAGTGATCAACTGTAACAAAAATAACATAAACAGACAGATAAAGAGTTAGTTTTTCTTTTACTTTGCTTCATTTTCTTTTGCTGTGCTTCATTTTCTATTCAAATAAACTTTCACTTTCAACACAATAGCACAACAGGATCAAGAACAGCACCGCTTACTGACAGATCCTGTGCATCACAAACAGACAAAGTTTAAATTACTTCCCTTAAAAATATGAATAATAATACGAGTAACATGGAAACTACTAAAGAATATACACATACACGTTCCATAATTCAATTTTGAATCTGATTTTTAGCTTCAGATAATTAAGTCAGGCTGGAGTGAGAGTCTCCTCGGAGCAGAGGATGCCAGGGGGAAGGGATGTCGGAGAGAAGGTCGCTGCTGTGCATGACCTTCACACTAACGACGCCATGGTCAGACCACAGGATCAGGACACTGGGGCTGGAGGGCAGAGCGCCACAAGGGACATACACCTCAGTCACAATTTTAATTACTACCACACACACACACACACACACACACACACACACAAACAAACACCCACACATGCACCTTCCTTGAGGTATATATGACATCATGCGCTGCTCACAGTCTGAAATTCACAAGACCTCTTCCCAAATTGTATACATTTTCAAATACCCTTAGCCGACAATGCACATTAGGAGTCTTCCCACGTGTGCTCCTTCCAAGTTTCCAGCTTAATGCTGCAGAGCGCGCTACAGGGACCTTAAGTTCAGCGCCCGAGCGTGTTAGAGGGTGGGACGCGGGATGGCTTCCCGCCCACACTGTATCCTGCCACACCTACGCCTCCGTTCCTGCACAGACACTGCTCCTCGACTGCCTGTCCGAAAAGTAAGCAGTACTCGTCAAGGTACGTACAATGCGAAAGGTACACCCGTCATGCACACATAAGTAAGTACCCACGTCTGCTGGGCTCCACCTCTACAAAGACCAAACTTCCACGTCATCCCGGCTAGAGTCCATGCGTGCAAATTGTCTCTGGAAGCCGATGAGTGACGTGCCGAGCAAGGCGGACACGGAGGGATAATTTAAGCGAGAACACGTGACGTCGAGAACTGAAGAGGATATTCCAATAGAAAATGAAGACCTATTCCAAGTCAGGTCCTGGTTAAGGTGAGGGGCGAGTTGACCTGACAAGGGGACAATAATTCAACAAAGGCAGACCTTAACAGGATATTCTAACAAGCACTCGTTTAAGGGGGTGTATGGTAACATGAATAAACCAGGCGGCGAGTATGTTCACCGCCCCCTCACTGCCTGCAAACTGCCACCATCACCCGTCCACAAAACTCCAGCAACACCTTATGAATAGTAAATGCGACACTAGGCACCTACTTCTCAAGTGCAGCATTTTTCCACAGACACCCAATTTGCCGGTGAGGTGAGGAAAGAGGAGGAGGAGGAGGAGGAGGAGGAGGAGGAGGAGGAGGAGGAGGAGGAGGAGGAGGAGGACGTCTGATGGTGCGCTGAAGGAGGGTCGAGAGAGGCGAAGGAAGAGACGGAAAGAGGCGGCGTGTGAGGCGGGAAGACAAAGGAGAGCGGAGGTGAGTGATGACCTCCACGGCCTGGCACACCATGTACCCGGCACGTGGGAAGGAGAGAGCCGACCACGTTACTGAAGAGGAATTGCGAAGGAGAGAGAAGAGAAAAGACCAGGGGCGTGGACATGGCGAGGAAGTGACGATGGAAGGAGAAAACACACACACACACACACACACACACACACACACAAACACACACACACACACACACACACACACACACAGGCGTACTTCAGTTCCTCTTCAGCCCTTTGCCATTTTTCATTTATTTCCCTTCATTGTCAGAACTCGAAGTCACCTAATTAATCAAGCCACATCTCGAACCACTTGTACTGAATCGTTCCAACAGCCCAGGAGAGACAGACAGGTGGACGGCTTCATTAGCTACATCATTAAGGAAGTCCACCAGGTAATCCACCCGTAGAGGCTTTACGTAACCCTAGAGGCCTTAAGGGATCCCTGCGGTGCTTCCCTGCCCCGCCTTTCACCTCTTGCCGCCATCCCCTCCCCTCCCATACCTCTGCCCTCACGCCTATCCCGCCCCCCTCCGCTCCCCTCCTTCCTCCCACCCAGCACCCCGGGCCAGAGGATCCACTCAACTCAATCAGCCAATCTGCCCAAAATAACCACGTTAATCCTAACCCCCGCCAGGACCCAAATACAAACAATTGTGTAACGCTATTCACCTCTCACGCGTGCCTGAAATTGAAAGGGAATATATTTTGCTCCCACAAAAACATTTATTTTCATTAGAATGGCAACCCCAACAGGAAAAATGGTTACCGCTCGGTTGCATCCCAAACAGAAAATGAAAAAACAAGACCAGCAATTTTTGGACACCCATGTTCCATTAATAGTGTGCAGTGGCTGTCATTCGCACGTTAGACAGATCGCCTCAGTGAATTATGACGTACTGCTGACCATTAACAAGTTACCAACAGCATTATGACATCACGGTGCCACCAAAAAGAAACCAACAACAACAACAACAACGCAGCTCACGACAGACACGCAGGAAGGACAGTAAAATTGCATCTAGCCGTCAGTGACAACATAGGTTTAGTCTGGCAGCGACATAGACTGAAGATCGTGACCCTCACACATTAATTAAACCTACACCTCCTCCGCTAATACGAGGCGCCCCAAACAACCTTTAGGTGGTGGTGGTGGTGGTGTTGTATGAATGAGGGAAACAAGCCAGAGCAGTGGCAAGTGTGGTATACTGACGAGCCTCTCTCCATCGCCTCTCAACATCTATAAGTGTTCGCCGACAAAGGTGGCGGAAGATGGGATAGTGTACAATGGACAGGCGGATTTAAAAAAAGAAAAAAAAAATAGAAGTGAAAGAAAGAAAGTCGGGGGAGCCATTAATAAACAAAACATCATTCGCTACATCCAAAGCCAGCATCACCACATGAAGTTCATCGGCTATAGGTTTCCGTGCTCCCTGCCGCGCGCCACTCATCTTAATTAGCCTCACACTTAGTAAATGATGGTCGGCGAAGCGATCAAATCTGAAAAGCATCATCCAGGAAGGCGTGGGGATGGGCAGGCTGGCGACCGTGAATGCGGGCGTCACAGGATCTGCAGGACACTTGATCTGCCTCTGTTCCTCCTGCCACCACGTTCTACACAAACCGGGACTCAAGCTTCTGTTTTGCGACCTCGCATTCCCAGCAGTGTTCAGAAGAAAGACTTTTCTTTTTACTTTTTGATATGAATGGGATACGGTATCGCGTGGCATATAGTTGGTCTCCTGCAAGTTTCATCCCCGCCTCATCTCACCCTTGTTATCATCCTAGAGGAGAGCGGAGAGCCGGTAAAAAAGAAATCATCTGGGTTTATTGACTTTCTCGAAGACCTACATCTGAGTCTTCTCATTTCAAGATGCCGGAGGAGTATTTGTTTCCTACTGAGTCATTTCACATGCTGTTGGAGCAGAGGTGCCCTACATTGACGCAGTATTCTCATTCTGCAAACCATTTAGCAGTCCTGTAACTGTTGCCAGTCTGAGCGGCAGCGTGGACATCCATCGGACTTCATACCTTAGGCTGGACTTTCGTGATCACTTAAACATTACAATCTGCCACTGTCTATCCTCTACCCCTAAAAGATGCAAGATGAGAGAGAGAGAGAGAGAGAGAGAGAGAGAGAGAGAGAGAGAGAGAGAGAGAGAGAGAGAGAGAGAGAGAGAGAGAGAGAGAGAGAGAGATTCGCTGCATATTCTCAGATATTTCATCTTTTAGCCCTGACATCGGTGTGCCTAGGACTAAATGTGATGGAATTAAGGCAGGCTACGGACACACATGATACACCAGTCATGTGGCAATGTTTATATTTTGTCTGGCGGAATAAACTTGCCTGCTCACCATCTGGGTCGCCAGGTACCGGGCTTCTTCCTGTGAGGCGTAACATCCAGTGAATGGATGTCTCCCATATATGGTGTGTGAGGGCTCAGCGGTGTCACAGTACAAGAGTCCACTGACTGAGAGGGCCGCGTCGAGGCCTCCTCGTATAAGCGGAACTCTCTCGACGAACCGTTAAAGACGCACACCACCAACTTGGCTCACGCCCAAAACCACGTCCCTTAGACACCCTCCCGCCGCGCCGCTAACCACCGTCTGAGGCGCCAAAACTTGTGAGAAAATTAACATTTTGGTGGTCGTCTGCTAGTGATTATGGAGAGGTTTTTCCCTCCCCTACCAGTATGAAGGCATACAACTTTTCGCATCATGCAACCTTTTTCTTTTTTCTCCCTCTCGAGATCAAAATTAGTTTTTTCATCACGTTTTCACTTAAGCAACAACCTTTCACGAGGCTTTACTTAATGAGCTATGTCTGTCCCAGCCTCGATGCAGGTGGAGTGACGCAAAGACCAACAAACAGACAGGTCGTGAGACAACAATTACGACCTTAAGAACACCAGGTAAAGGAGTAGCACAACTTCAGGGCAGGTAGGGCAGAGCCATCAGAAGGTAGTCTGCTCTTCAACTGCAGGTCCGGCACACAGACTGCATTACTGTAATATTATCATAAAGTATTTCTTTTCAACAAGTGAAACCTGAACCCACGAATCCGAGGCACTACTCCCGGTGAGTAGTAGTGTGACATTCTCATATTTCTGCTCTAGTAATACACTGCAACACGAGTAGGGAAATGAGGCTCTGCTACTAGAGTGAGTGTGTGGGTTCGTTTTACACTTATGTACGTTGTGCAATGGTTCTGTGTGTGTGTGTGTGTGTGTGTGTGTGTGTGTGTG
>CM035181.1:16387981-16398652 GCA_020233015.1 Callinectes sapidus
GAGAGAGAGAGAGAGAGAGAGAGAGAGAGAGAGAGAGGGGGGGGGGGTTATAAAAGGCAATTAAACTTTATCCAATTTTTTTGTTAGTGTTGTAATTGCTACTATTATTATTGTTGTTATTGTTATTAGTAGTATTAGTTTTAGTATTAGTATTAATGTTAATAGTAGTAGTGGTAGTAGTATTTTCATCATCATCATCATCATTAAAATTACTATTGTTACATTCATTCATCATATTAAGTATCATTATTGCAATATATGTCGTTGCTGTCACCTTCTCTGTCTTAAAAACCATCACCATTATTATTATTATTATTATTATTATTATTATTATTATTATTATTATTATTATTATCATCATCATTATTATTATTTCCGTTCTTAAAATAATGATTACTTACCAAAACATTTTCACTTAAGACAAACTCATTGTGTGTGTGTGTGTGTGTGTGAATGCGCGTGGCGTGGAGTAATCAAGCGAGGGAGCGTGTGTCTGCAGGCGATGTGGCGGAGGAAGAGAAGGACAGGTGGGGGCGAACAAGACAGGTATGTTAAGAGAGAGAGAGAGAGAGAGAGAGAGAGAGAGAGAGAGAGAGAGAGAGAGAGAGAGAGAGAGAGAGAGAGAGAGAGAGAGACCATGATATCTCAAGACCTAACTTTACACTTGGGGGAAAAAACACGACGGAAGGAAAAAAATGAGGGAAAAAGGGAAGACAGAAATTGCACTGGGACAGGAGATGACAGGATAGTGTTATTACTTTTCTCTCTCTCTCTCTCTCTCTCTCTCTCTCTCTCTCTCTCTCTCTCTCTCTCTCTCTCTCTCTCTCTCTCTCTCTCTCTCTCTCTCTTCCTTTTCCCTTTTTTCTCCCTTTTTCCTGGTCTTTTTTATTTTTTATTTTATTTTTCCTACTATGACAGCTACAGCCAGAGGAGACATAGTAAAGAAAGTGAAATAGAAAGCTTAAAGTCTCATATCGGTACTTTCTCGTCGCTGGAGAAGAAGGAAGAGGAAAAGGAAGAGGAAGAGGAAAGGGAAGAGGGAAAGGAGGAGGAGGAGGAGGAAGAGAAGGAGGAGGAAGAGGAAGAGGAAGCCTCGTATCTGTACCTCTTCTCTACCTGTCTTCTCACCCTGAAAAATGTAAGAGGAAAGAATTATGACAGAACAACAAATTCAGCTTACACACACACACGCACACGCACACGCACACACACACACACACACACACACACACACACACACACACACACTGGAGGAAAGGGTAGGTAATATTTATGCTTTCAACCAAGAATAGTCATGGAAAGTTTACAGTTTCTTAACAATTTAGGGGCAGCCACATTGGGCCCATAAATTGAGCTCCCAACTTACAGCCAAAGAAAATGAGAAGTGATCGCGTAGAGGGGAAAGAAGAAGGGGGGAAACTTCAGCAATTCTAACCTAACTTCCTTCACTAAAATCCCGATCAGTTTGGGAAATAATAGAAGTTGTCTCATGTTACCTTCCCCGTTTACCTTGTCATTACCTGTTTCCTAATTACCTTGCCTTTAACGAGCTGTTCTAAATCACCTGCGTTTAATGGCTTGTTAAGGTGAGTAATTAAGCTGAGTCTCGTTACCTGTGGGTTGTTGTGTGTGATAAAATGTTGGGTTAGAGTGATGGTTTTGTGAGTTGCAATGGTGTGTTTATAAGATGAGGTGATGTTGTGCTTGTGAGTTTTCCTGTGTTAAGTGTGTTTTTTGGGGAAGGATTTTGTTAAGTGTGTATTTTTGGGAAGGATTTTTTTAAGTGTGTTTTTTGGGAAGGATTTATTTAAAGAAGGGGAGGAAATGGCCAAAGGTAACAAGAGTAATGGGAATAAAGAAAGAAAGGGAAATGGGAATAAAGAATAACGAAAAGAAGGATTTTGTTTTTAAGAGGAGATAGCTAAGGGTAACAAGAATAATGGGGATAAAAAACGCCCACTCCTTTGCCAGTCCCCTTAAAGATCATGAGTTAGTGGGAAGTTAGAAATGAAATAAAGGGATGATAATGTGTGAAAGAAGTTTATCTGTTTATTTTATGTATCTGTTTGTTTATTTGTCATTGTCTTTCTGTCTGTCTGTTTATCTATCTGTGTGTTTGTTTGTCTGTGTCTTCCAACCAGAACATAAAGGGGAAGAGATTAAACCTCCCTCTCTCTCTCTCTCTCTCTCTCTCTCTCTCTCTCTCTCTCTCTCCCTTACACACACCAGTATCAAAAACATGGTGGGAGCGTTGGGACACACACACACACACACACACACACACACACACACACCGGCAAGCGTACAGGGTGGAACAAAAATATTTAATAGTGAGCTTTACCGAAATTTCCCGCGTGTGCATTTCAAGATCGACAACCCTATTCGGAAGGAGGAGGAGGAGGAGGAGGAGGAGGAGGAGGAGGAGGAGGAGGAGGAGGAGGAGGAGGAGGAAGAAGGAGGAAGAGGAAGAGGAGGAAGGAGGTAAGGATAATACACGTTTCCATTCAGTATAAAGGTTTCAATAGTTTTATTTAAAGGGAGATACAGTATTTTATTTCTCCCTGAAGATGTTAAGGTGGTGGTGGTGGTGGTGGTGGTGGTGGTGGTGGTGATGGTGGTGGAGCAGTAATAAAAATCTGTCTCACTCCACTTCATCGCGCCATAAATAGCCATAAATCAAGCCATAATTCCTAGTTTTATTACGCTCCCTGAAATATAAAAAAAGGGAGTCATCGTGATTATTAAAGTGTCTCCCTCATTATCACCATCATCAACGCCCGTTTTCTATTTTATTTCTCTTTTTTTAATTCTGATATTTTCCTTTTTCGCATTAATTCACTCTATAATTGGCTCGTGTTCTGATTATCATTGAGTCAGTGATAATATTTTCCTGTTTTCCTTTTTTATTTTTATTTCTTACTTATATTTTCTTTTTTTATTTTATTTTTATTTCTTACTTATATTTTCTTTTTTGCTTTTATTTTTATTTCTTACTTATATTTTTTTTATTTTATTTCATTTTTATTTCTTACTTATATTTTCTTTTTTGCTTTTATTTTCATTTCTTACTTTTATTTTACTTTCTATATTTTGTTTGTGTGTTAGCTTGTCTTTCCTTGTCTGTCTAACTTACTGTCTATCTACACACACACACACACACACACACACACTCTCTCTCTCTCTCTCTCTCTCCTGAACAAACACGGGAAGGTTCTAAGCTCACACAAGGAGTTGGAAACGCTAAGTGAAGGAGAGTTTGCATTGACTCAACTCTCACTCTCTCTCTCTCTCTCTCACTCACTCTCTCACTCACTCCCGTACCATCACTCACTTAGTAACTTCCTCCGTACCTCTTTCCCTCACTGATTCACTCTCTCTCTCTCTCTCTCACTCGCTCACTCTCTTTCACTCAAAAAGCAAAAAAAGGTTTAAAGTCTGCTATTTAACTTTATTATAGTTTGTGGTCGAGCGTCCCTGTATAAACTTTTGGCCTCTCTCTCTCTCTCTCTCTCTCTCTCTCTCTCTCTCTCTCTCTCTCTCTCTAAAGTTCAAAGGGCAATGCTTTTCGTACTGCAAACACATGGAAAATAAACTAATGATCTTTTTTCTTTTAGTTGTTGTTTTCTTTGTTATTTTGTTTTCTTATTATTTTCCTCTTTATGTAGAATTCTCGTTTCTTTTCCTATTTTCACTTTTCTTTTATTTTCATTTCTTTTCTTTTCCTTTTACTTCTTTCTTTTCCCTTTTTTTGTTTTTGTTGTTTTCTTTGTTTTTTTATCCTCTTCTTTTTGTTGTTCTTATTCTTCTTATTTTCCATCTTTTCCTTTACTTTTTTTCTAATTTTCCTCCTTTTCCTCATTATCACAATCATTATCATCATCTATATCATTTTCTCCACTCACTTTCTTTCTTATCCTCCTCCTCCTTCTTCCTCTTCCTCCTCCTCCTCCTTCTTCCTCCTCCTCCTCCTCCTCCTCCTCCTTATTTTTGCTCCTTTTCATCACGGCAAGAGATCAGCCAGTCACTGTCATCACGGAGAAAATAATAGTAATTCCTGTGACCAGAAAAAAACGTGGCTTCGTTATCCCATTTTCTTTAACGAACTGCTTTGCTTGAGTCGCCCCTGAAAAACCGCTACTTGAGATTATAAGGATGGTAAGGGGGTATAATTTTATTTATTATTATTATTATATATATATTTTTTGGTGGGGTTACCCTTTTACAATAATAATAATAATAATAATAATAACAATAGTCACCCCAATATACAGAAAACGAGAAAACACAAACACAAACTCATAACTCTCTCAAAACAACACAATTCATAACAACACGAAGCGAAAAACCATACAATATTACATTAACATTTTCCCTTTTTCTCAGTTTCCCTTTCTTTTTCCATCTTTTTAATTCCTGTTTCTGTTATAGCTTTAGTTTGGCGGTAATTTTGCTTTGTTAATCACGAGAGCCCAAGTTCCCATTAGGTCGTGGTGAACTGTTATTGCCACACTGCTGCTGTTTGCTGTTTGCTGTTTGCTGTTTGCTGTTTGCTGCACACCCCTTTCCTTCGCCAATCCCTGACTTGGCCTTTGCTGTAATTAAAACTTTCCATTAAAAAGTTCTTTGCCTCTCCCAGTGATCGCATCCTGGCGTGGGCACATGTTTCTGAGTTCTGGGCGAGGTAGTGCCACGGCCAGGGAAGTGCCATGGCCCTGAATACTGCTTGATGGACACCCCCTCCCCCCCTCTCTCTCTCTCTTAATCTATCTTTACATGTATTTTTCTCTCTCTAAATTGGGTTATTTCTCTTTCTTCTCTTTCTCTCGTTCTAAGATAAGGTTCTCTCTCTCTTTTTCTCTCTAAATGAAAGGTGACTCCCCTCTCCCCCTCCTCTCTCTCTCTCATCTGGAAATTTTGCTTAGCTGTGTGTGTGTGTGTGTGTGTGTGTGTGTGTGTGTGTGTGTGTGTGTGTGTGTGCGCGCGCGGGTGGGTGGGCGTGTGTGTACTACGTGCTGAGAATATTAGTGGGGGAGGAGGAGGAGGAGTGGTGAGAAGTGAGTGGGGAGAGGAACTATCAGAATGGTGAAGAAGTTTGGGAGGAAAAAATGTGGTAAAGTTTCCTCAAGACGCTGGAGGGGAAGGGCTAATCTGTCCCCAAGATTGACACACTCCGCTGAGGAATTATAGACACAGGAGGAGGAAGAGGAGGGGGAGGAGGAGGAGTGCTGTGTTAGTTACGTGGGAGTCAGTTTCGTGCATTAGAACACATATTATTAGTGCCATTCGTGTATTAACCTCCTTCAGTACTGGGGCGCTTTATCATGCTTATTTTGGTTATTATTTCTCGATTCTGTAGCTTTAGAAATTCATGTTGGGGGTTATTTAAATATTACAAACTATGGCTTATCTACAAAACCATCTTAAAACACAATACAAACCTTCTCAATTTCAAACCTTTCCTTATTTTGCTTATTAACTCTCGATTTCATAGCTTCAGAAACTCATGTTAGGGATATTTAACTGACTGATCTAGAAAACCATCTTAAAACACAATATAAACCTTCTCAATTTCAAACCTTTCCTTATTTTGCTTATTAACTCTCGATTTTATAGCTTCAGAAACTCATATTATGGATATTTAAACATTACAAACTCTGACTTATCTACAAAACCATCTTAAAACACAAATAAACCTTCTCAATTTCAAACCTTTCCTTATTTTGCTTATTATCTCTCGATTTCATAGCTTCAGAAACTCATGTTAGGGATATTTAAACATTACAAACCCTGACTGATCTACAAAACCATCTTAAAACACAAATAAACCTTCTCAATTTCAAACCTTTCCTTATTTTGCTTAATGTCTCGATTTTATAGCTTCAGAAACTCATGTTAGGGGTATTTAAACATTACAAACTCTGACTGATATACAAAACCATCTTAAAACACAAATAAACCTTCTCAATTTCAAACCTTTCCTTATTTTGCTTAATGTCTCGATTTTATAGCTTCAGAAACTCATGTTAGGGGTATTTAAACATTACAAACTCTGACTGATATACAAAACCATCTTAAAACACAAATAAACCTTCTCAATTTCAAACCTTTCCTTATTTTGCTTAATGTCTCGATTTTATAGCTTCAGAAACTCATGTTAGGGGTATTTAAACATTACAAACTCTGACTGATATACAAAACCATCTTAAAACACAAATAAACCTTCTCAATTTCAAACCTTTCCTTATTTTGCTTAATGTCTCGATTTTATAGCTTCAGAAACTCATGTTAGGGATATTTAAGCATTATAAACCCTGACTGATCTACAAAACCATCTTAAAACACAAATAAACCTCAATTTTCACACCTTTCCTTTTACCACCTCTCCCTACCCCCCCCCTCTCTCTCCCTCTCTCCCTCTCCCTCTCCCTCTCTCTCTCTATCTGCCAATACCCATACACACTAACCCTCGATCTCCGCCGCGGCCTCTACAAACAAAAGGACAGCATGCAGAAAGCCACACAGCATCTCAGTGATATATCTTCCCTTTCACTGCATGGCGTGAGGGTGTCCTATAAACAACACACTCTTGCCCCAAAGCTTTATGGCGCGGAAACTGCAACTAAGAGGAAGAGGAAGAGGTCCGGGGAGGGGGGTGTTGTGGGGGGAGTAGAGGGTTAAGGAGGGGGGATGTGAGGGAGTGTTTAAGGGTGTGTCTTGTGTGTCTGTCTGTGTGTTTCTATCAGTGTTTTTGAGGTGTTTTTAAGAGGGAGTTTGTGTTTTTTGGGTAAAGAGGGTTGGGAGGTTCTTTAAAGAGGATCTGAATGTTTTATAAGGGGATTGAAACTAAAGTGGCTTGCGTAAACAGTCGTGGTGAAAGAATAGAGTGTTTTCAGGAATATTTTTACGGTTCTAAAGGCAGAATGACACGATTTATGCATGATTAACTGAAGAAAACACTTGAAAATACTGCTAATCATCTCTGTGGCCTTGAAAAATAGTAGTGGTAAGAGAGCAGAGCGGTTTTGAATAGGGATAATTAGAAAAAAGAGACGAAAAAGAGAAAGATTCACAACCAAAACAGATAGACAAAATAGAGAAAGATTAACACCCAAACAGATAGACAAAATAGAGGAAGATTAACACCAAAACAAAGAGACGAAAAAGAGAAAGATTTAAACCAAAAACAGATAGACGAAATAGAGAAAGATTAACACCAAAACAAAGAGACGAAAAAGAGAAAGATTTAAACCAAAACAGATAAACGGAAAAGAGAAATAGTCACACTAAAACAGATAGACAAAAATAAAAAAAAGAAAGAAAGAAAGAAAAAAAAAGGAAAAGATTCACACCCCAAAAACAGATAGACTACAAAGACACAAGCCAACAAGCCAACCAGCCAACAAGCCAGCCAGTTCCCCCTCCCCCCACCCTCCCTCCCCCCCCAGGCCAAAGTAAGGGAACATTTAGTGGTATTGTTATCATGCAAGACTCACAGGTGGAGTTAGACAAAACTAACTTAAATTGGCAAGGAAACTGCTTTAGTGTGTTATTGGATGTCGTTATTGGAAACTAATATGAGGGTCCCGAGAGAGAGAGAGAGAGAGAGAGAGAGAGAGAGAGAGAGAGAGAGAGAGAGAGAGAGAGAGAGAGAGAGAGAGAGAGAGAGAGAGAGAGAGGAAAGAATATCAACTTGTAAATAGAAAACGTGGAAAAGGAGGAGAAAGAGAAGAAGAAGAAGAAGAGGAGGAGGAGGAGGAGGAGGAGGAGGAGGAGGAGAAGTAAAGGTTAGCCACAAGTATTTCAAACTCTTCTTGTGAATCCCGTTTTCTTTCAAGTTTAAGGGAGAGGGAAGAGGGAGAGGTAAGAGGGAGAGAGAAAGGGAGAGGGAGAGGGAGAGGGAGGGAGAGGGGGGAGGGGGGGCTGTCTTAGTTTGTTTACCTGTGCTACTGTCTTGAAGTTTTTAATATATACTTTTACTTATTATTATTATTATTATTATTATTATTATTATTATTATTATTATTATTATTATTATTATTATTATTATTATTATTATCATGACTATAAGTCTTCTTCTTCTTCTTTTGTTATGTTCTATTTCTTCTTATTCTTGTTTTTGTTGTTGTTGTTCTTCTGTTTTTTTTCTTTTTCATTTCCTGTTTTCTTCTCCTTTTTCTTGTTCTTGTTGGTGTTCTTCTTCTCCTTCTTCTTTTTCTCCTGTTTTCTTTTCCTTCTCCTTTTCTTTTGTTTTTTCTTCCTTTTCTTCTTCTGTTTCTCCTCCTCCTTCTTCTTTTTTTCTTCTTCTCCTTCTATTACTGTTTTTTCTTCTTCGTTTCTTCTTTTTCCTGTTAATAATACTAACACTTCACCACCACCACCACCACCACTACCACCAATGACAGTGCCAATAGAAGTGCCAGTGCCAGTGTCAGGTCAAAGGGGGGTGGGGGGGGGCAGGACTCGTGTGACCCTCATCTTTTGAACACTAACTAAAACTATTCCTGTGTCGTTTCCTGCCTTGTCAACAGAGGGCACCACTACGCCAGAACATAATTGAGTTTTTTGCTATTTGGAACACCCCCCCCTATTATTTCTTTCTCTCTTTTTCTCTTTTTCTCTCTTTTTTTCTCTCTCTCTTTCGTTTTTTTCTCTCTTTCGTTTTTTCTTTTTGTTTTGTCTCTCTTTCGTTTTTGTCTTTTTGTTTTGTCTCTCTCACTTTCTTGATAGTGTAAATTAGTTTTGTCTGTTTGTGTCTTTTAATAAATCGTTCTGTTTCTCTTTCTTTTTTTGTATTTTTCTTTCTTTTTTCTCTCTCTTTCTCATTCTCTTGATACCGTAATTCAATTCTGCCTGCCAGTGTCTTTTTAATTAATTGTTTCTGTTTCTCTGCTTCTCTTTCTCTCTCTTGTTACCATTACAGTTTCTTTCTATTCCCCCCCCCCCCCTAATTTATTTTAAGAAGAAGGTATTTTTTCTATTTCTTTTCCTCTTCACTTCTTTCTACCTTTCTTTTTTCCCTTCCTTCCTATTTTTTTTCCAATTCTTTACATCTTTCCTAATAACTCCTTCGATTTACAACCTTACAACCCCCCCCCCACTCTCTCTCTCTCTCTCTCTCTCTCTCTCTCTCTCTCTCTCTCTCTCTCTCTCTCTCTCTCTCTCCTCCTCATTTTAGCGTCCAGTCACACACCAGTTCCTCTCACACGTGCCCTTCTTTCCTACGCGCAGCACCTCACGTCGTCACACACACGCGGACCGCCGGAAGACGCTTAGATGGTAAGGTGACGCAGCCTCTCGTTCGTTTATCATTAGTAGCGCTGTGAATTGATGGTCTGTTATGGGTCCGACAAGGCTGCTATGTAGGGACTGTTGGAGGAACGGTGGTGGAAGATGTAATAAAGGAAATTTTGAGCTATAGGGGTGATATTGAGGTAATGTGTTTATCCCTTAATAACTGGAGAGGTTACTGGTACTGGTAAAGGGTGGAAGGATGCGAACCCTCATGTTTTGGGGAATTTGTAAGTGGTGGTTTTGTTCTATTTTCTTCGCTACTTGGTTTCTTTTTTTTTTACATGTACGTAAGCTGTGGTCAATATCGTCTGACCTAAAGGTGTTTCTTCTACCTTATTTTTTTTATGTAAGACGGGGAAGCTGGCTAAGGGAAAGCAGGAAAAAATGGGAAAGGAAATAATGGTACCGGAAAAAAATGGCACAGGAAAAAAAATGGGGCAGGAATTATTAAGCTCATCTAACCTAACCTATCCTGAAAAATGGGCATTAATTTCCGGGGCCATATTTTCCTTGTGCCATTTTTTTCTGGTATAATTTATTCTATTTATCTATCCATCCATCCATTCATCTGTCTATCCATGATTTACACCTGTTAAGCACCTGTCCTTCTCCAAGTCTTATCTATCTATCTAATTATCTATCTATCTATCTATCTATCTATCTGTCTATCCTGGCTCTACATCTGTTAAGTCCCTGCCCTTCTCCTCCATGTCTTATCTATCTATCTATTTGTCTATCTATCTATCTATTCATCCCAGTTCTACACCTGTAAAGCACCTGCCCCTCTCCATGCCTCACACCTCACACCTGTTTCACTGCCGCCATCTCCCACACCTGGTTCCCCCGAGCTGTGTCCGCACCATTACTCCTGCAAGTGTCAGGTTCCCGCACAGCTGCTCGCTCGCCTCGGCTCACGTCTCCACACCTGCTCCGCCGCGCCCCACCTCACGCCCACACCTCCACAGCCCCATAAGGAAGTAACACACACACCATCCGTTCCCGGTGGTGCATGATTCAAGGTCGCTTATAGAACTGGACACGCACACGGCTCCACCCTCACCCTGACACACACACACACACGCACACACGGGAGGTTCCACAAATACGTCAAAACAAACAGACCAAAAGATATGCCCCAAAAGGCTTCCAAGTGGTGCTGTGTCGATGGATCTGGTAGTTTGTAAAAGCATAAAAAAGCGACAATGCTACCTATTTATAACGTGGCTTGCATTAACTGAGAGATAAAGTCAAGGGTGCGAGGTGCGATTTTAGGGCAACAAGTCTCATTGGGAGTGACAGGTAGTGGTAGGATGCCAGCGGGTTTGTGAACTGAATATGTATTAATCAGAGAGAGAGAGAGGGAGAGAGGGAGAGAGCAAG
>CM035181.1:16426749-16431749 GCA_020233015.1 Callinectes sapidus
AGTAGTAGTAGTAGTAGTAGTAGTAGTAGTAGTAGTAGCCCTTGCCAAACCAAACACACGTCCCGCAGTATTCTATATCCAAATTTTATCTTACAAACTGTTGCCGTCATCTCTAACCATGCAGCGTTCCCCTCGTACCGCCGCTGCGAGCCCTAAGACCTGTTCCTCAGGACAATAACGGAGACTCGCGCCAAAGGAGGAGGAAGAGCAGAGAAGATAAAAAAGAAAACCCGCCTTCGCATCCTTCCCCATCTGCTTCTCCTCCTCTTTCGTTTCATGCACCTCCTCCTGTTCCTTCTTCAACTCATACTTCTCTTCTCCTCCTCCTCCTCCACCATTATAAGAGAGCTTTGCGAATATCCAAGGGCAAAAACTGACCAGTAAACTCTACAATAGATGGATGAGAGAGAGAGAGAGAGAGAGAGAGAGAGAGAGAGAGAGAGAGAGAGAGAGAGAGAGAGAGAGAGAGAGAGAGAGAGAGAGAGCAAGCGAGGGAGGAAACGCTTAAAGAAGAAAGTATGAAACGACGACATGCACGGCAGGGGGACGTGGCGGGGTGTGTAAACGAGGGGGAAGGGGTGGTGACGGAAGGGAGAGGGGCAGGTATCGGCAGAGGGAGAAGGGGAATGGAGGGAGAGCTACAGTGAGTGGCTGAATGAATGTCTAGCTCAATAGCTCAACGGGGACCAGTTTTTCACAGCCTCCTTGGAAGTGACGGGGACGTGGGGAAGGGGAAGAACCGGTGGAGATGGGAGGAAGAGATAACAGTTACGAAGGGGCAGGAAGAGGAGGAGGAGGAGGAGGAGGAGGAGGAGGAGGAGGAGGAGGAGGAGGAGGAAGAGGAGGAGGATGCGGCAGAATAGGTCACAAGAGGAGAATATTGGAAGAGGGGAAAAGAGGCGTAAATATTGAAAGAAAATAAGAGAAAGAATAAGAAAGGTATGAAAGGGAAAGAAAATAATAGTACGGGAGGGGGAATAGGAAGGCAGTACAGCACGTAAGGTTGAAGAGTACCTGTCGCAGTGGTGGGCAGGAAGGCTTTATGGGTCCAGGGAGAGGGAGCGGCGAATCCCCTCCCAAGCGAGCACAGCGGAAAGAGGATAAAGAGGCTCAGAAAGGTATGGGTTATGCGGTCCTTCACTTTTGTTTCCTTGACAATCACATTCTATTTGATTCGAACCCCGCCGCCGTATTGAGAAACACCTTGCTCTCTCACCAGGACAGTTTTACATAGGAACCTAAGAACATGAGAAAACGAGAGAAGCTGCATGGGGCCGTTCGACCTATTCGTGGCAGTCCCTATATGAACACCTCTCACTATCTCCACCCATCATCCTCTTCCACCAGTTTAATCTGGTGAACTGTCACTACTATTTCAAGGCTGTAGTACATTTTCTAAGCCCACAGAGACGACAAGCACGGTTTTCAAGACGGTTTCTCCATACAATGTAGACATCTTGCAAGTCAATCATTAGAACAATAAAAAAATACTCTTAAAAACATAACTATCTTCAACAAGAGCCTTTATAAATAGCAGCAGCAGCAGCAGCAGCAGCGGCGGCGGCGGCGGCGGCGGCGGCGGCGGCGGCGGCGACGACGGAGGAGGAGGAGGAGGAGGAGGAGGAGGAGGAGGGGAGAGAGAGAGAGAGAGAGAGAGAGAGAGAGAGAGAGAGAGAGAGAGAGAGAGAGAGAGAGAGTGTGTGTAAAGCGTGTGCTTGTAACGAGATGTGAACGCGGTAGTAACAGAGAGAGGTCCGCCACGAATATCAAAAGCAACAAAGAATAAGGACACAACATCTTACATTATTCCATTAAGAGACTAAAAAAAAAAAAAATTCAAACAAGATCCAATTCGGTTCAAAGAGGACACACTGTAGGTCATCCACTTCATGTAGTTCGAGGTTTACTGTGGTCAAGTTATAGTGAAGGTACAGTACAACATAACATACATAGTAGTAGTAGTAGTAGTAGTAGTAGTAGCAGTAGCAGTAGCAGTAGCAGTAGTAGTAGTAGTAGCAGTAGCAGTAGCAGTAGCAGTAGTAGTAGTAGTAGTAGTAGCAGTACCTAGAATTTATCGCTGCAATGAAAGAAACAGCGAACAAGAGCCCTGCCCAGAATAAAGACGCATAAATTCCATGGGAGAGAGAGAGAGAGAGAAGGAGAGAGAAACGTAAATCAACAAAGTTTGCTTTAGGCGCAGGGGTGGAGGGCGGTGACAAGACAAAGGCAGCAGCAGCAGCAGGGGTAGCGTCCGTGGTGAGTACAGCTAGAAATTGGACTGGACAGGGAAGGTTCTATAGTACTGTACACCAGCCAACCAACCCCCTCCGGCCTTATTTCATCCAGTATGCCAGTGACAAGCATCTCTTCCCTTTTTCACCACTACACTCTCTCTCTCTCTCTCTCTCTCTCTCTCTCTCTCTCTCTCTCTCTCTCCATCACTACTTTCCAAAGGCTCTAGTTGAAGATAATCATGTTTTAAGGGTATTTTTTATCATTCTAGTGATTAAATGGTAAGATTTCTAGATTATAAGGAGAAACTCGCTTGAAAACAGGGTTAGTCGTCTCTGTGGCTTTAGAAAAATCTCTCTCTCTCTCTCTCTCTCTCTCTCTCTCTCTCTCTCTCTCTCTCTCTCTCTCTCTCTCTCTCTCTCTCTCTCTCTCTCTCTCTCTCTGTTGGAGATTAACTTACCGAGGGGAAGTCTACAAGGAAACTCCAAACCAAAAAACAACCCTCCCTTTTTTTCTTACATACAGTACATGAACACAAACTTCCCTCCATAGAAAGTTTAGATGGCGGTGGCAGCAGCAGTAACAGCAATAGCAGTAGGGGTCGAGTTACACTTCGTTTCTTTTCTTTTTCCATTTTTTCACATAGTATATTCGAAAATGTTTCCTGGTGTGAAACAACTACTTGGGTAAGAATAGGATGTGATGTGTTTTAATTATAACAAAAAGAATTCACCATTGTAACCCCCTCAGTACTAGGACGCGTTTTCATATTTCATTCTGTTCACTTTTTGGGGCGATTTTTATACTGCTTTAGAAACTCGTGTGGAGATTAAGACAATGAAGAGTGGCCATTATTCTCCTCACCTTACACTTTTTTTATGTCAATATAGTCGTCTAATTACACCCAAAACCTCAGGCTAGAAATGAGTCCTAGTACTAAAGGAGTTGACTACAAATGTATATTCAAGAGATATTTTTTACTCCACTATTAGTTATAGTAATGAAGACAACGCAGCTTGGTAAGGACACCAAGGATTTTTTTTCTTTTATGCAAGAGGGGGAAGCTGGCCACGGGCAACAGAGGACGATAAAAAAAGCCCACTAATTTGCCAGCTCCCTTACAGGTCCGAAAGAATCAGCCAAAAGGTAAGAATAAATGTCTTGACACCTTTCTCTTAAATAAAGCCAAGTCATAAGAAGTTGAAAATACAAAAGCAAGTAGAGAGTATTAGAGTTTACCAGGAAAGGAGGTAGGAGTTACTAGTAGACATTTTGCCTGCCTCTTTATTTCCAACTTCCTATGACTTGACTATTTAAGAGGGAGGTTTCAAGATATTTGTCCCTGTCTCTCGGCTCTCTTATTCTTTCGGGGAACTGGCAATACCAGTGAGCTTTTTTGTTTTCACTGTTTTTGTAGCCCTTGGCTGGCTTGGCCCTCTTACATAAGAAAATCCTTTGCAACCTTCAACAGACATTCTTACCTTCAGAATCAACATGCAGGATACACCAGTGAGCTTTAAAAATTTACTCCGTGGGTCAGTTTACTTCCCTGATCAGCCGAAGCCACTCTGGTACATCATTCATAAGTCTCCTGGCTGAGGGACACACCAAGCCTCCCACGTCCCCTCAGAGACCCAAGGCACGTAGTACACAGCCTCACCACCACCCAGCTCAGTCTTTCACGTTTTCCTCCACCATCACCTCCACTCAGCCGTCCGTACCTCTCTCGCGCTCCAGTCATCTCCATCCCAGGTCACGCCATCCCAGCACACCAACTCCTATTCTTCTGTCACAAGACTCGCTACGCCACACACCTCATCCTTGCGTCCATACCCTGCCATCTCAGCTACGCCTCACATATTTCGCCACACCTCTCTTTCTCTGCTGGGTGGTGGAGCTCACGTCCCCGCCACACAAGCCCAGCCAGTGTCCAAATAGAAACGTTGATATTGCTGTTCCGGCTCACAGTTTAGATTCTGTGTGTTTTACTGTTCTAATTTCAGGGCGTAGCTCACAGGGAAATTAAAGCTTGTTTTTGCTTTTGTTTTTTTTCATAGATGTCTGGCAATCATAACACTAACGATATACATGTGTTGATAGTGATGTTCTTGTATCGCCTCAATTATTTATTTTCTCGAGTGTTTTTCTTTCGGTTTTAATGGAATGGGTAAGACTCGTCGGAAAGTTAGACCCGTTTTCTTATAGGAAGGCGGCAACCGATCACATCCCTAATACCATACGTCATCCTTTAAACTTCCCTTCCCGCTCAAAAATATCCTTCCATCTTTCCTCCTGACACCGCTGGATCAACAAGTTAATTTCAAGAGGCGCGGTCGGTCCCATCGGCAGCCAAGGGCGGCGGAGAGACGTGAGAGGAAATATTACCAAATCAGCTCCGGCGCGATCCTTCCAGTTTACTGCTGATGGAGACCCCGCTGAAGCTCCTTCCGTGCCGCCGCCACGCATCTTTACTCCTGCAGAACACTTCCCCTCATATAAGCCACCGCATCCCCCCCGCTCTCTCTCTCTCTCTCTCTCTTCTCTCTCTCTCTCTCTCTCTCTCTCTCTCTCTCTCTCTCTCTCTCTCTCTCACCATCATTTATTTACCGAAAATGTATCTCCAGCACTTCACTATCTTTGTGTCAGAAATAGCAAGAGAACAAAATAAGAGATAATCACTTATATAAAAAAAAATCCATTAGAAAAAAACTTCATCCAATAACTGTTAGAAAATAAATAAATAATATCCAAATAACTATCAATACTGG
>CM035181.1:16436749-16451749 GCA_020233015.1 Callinectes sapidus
ATACCTTTGGAAACTTTAAAACAGAAAAATACTAATAAAGTTTGTACATAAGGGGAAAAAAATAGTTCATATTACGAGTGAATTTCTGCTGGCCCAACAAAAAAGAAAGAAAAAAAGAGGTAGCAGCACTTTTTAAACACAGAGTCTAAGTTTAAAAAGCACAGGAAACCAACACCAAGTCCACGGGGAGCGAGCACCATTGCCGTCCTGCCGCCGGATCATTAAAAAATACCACAAGGCAAAGTGGATTAGAACAACAGTAGTTAAGATAGCGCGCCAGGAAGAAGGGAGGGACAAAGAGCGACACGCGGGGAAACCATCCTGAAAGACCACCACCATTTACTTCTCTGTTTACAAGGGAGGGTTTTTTCTTCTCTTCTTTTTGACAGGGCTACACTCTTAGCAGTGGTGAGGGCTGACGCTCCCCTACAGTGGTGATTAAGGCGTTAAGGGGGAAACTGTGTGGTTGTGTGTGTATGTGACTGTGTTTATATACATCGTCTCTCTCTCTCTCTCTCTCTCTCTCTCTCTCTCTCTCTCTCTCTCTCTCTCTCTCTCTGCTCTCTCTCTCGACGACCCTCACCACTACCAATACTACTTTTCGGGGCGTCTGGGAGGGGGTAGGGGGAGGGGAAAGGAGGGAAGGGGGAGCGTTCTCTGCTAGACTCTAATTTGCACCAAGCTCACAGAAAAGGATGGATGGGAGGGAGTAAAGGGGTAGGCAAAGGGCTGAGGGGAAGGAAAAGTAGGAGTAAGAGGAGTAAGAAGAGGAAGAGGAGGTGCAGTTGGAAGGTCGGTCTCCAATAATGCAGGGCGGGCAAAGTGCCACTTAAACACGTCTCTCTTCTTCGACAGATTCACAGTTATCATTTCTCGACACACTTTTTATTCCACGACGGAAAATAATGAACTCTGCAGCTGCCTGGAGTCTGAAGAGCGTTTCACTTGGTATGGAATGGAGTAATGCCGTGTGTGTGTGTGTGTGTGTGTGTGTGTGTGTGTGTGTGTGTGTGTGTGTGTGTGTGTGTGTGTGTGTGTGTGTGTTTCCAGCTAGTGATGAGGGGGGTTTTGTGTTTGTAATGACTAAGGCTTTTGTTGGAAATAATAAACTTCCATAGCACATCTTTTCTTTTTAAACCGTCTCGCTCCGTGCATTTAGTCTCTCTCTCTCTCTCTCTCTCTCTCTCTCTCTCTCTCTCTCTCTCTCTCTCTCTCTCTCTCTCTCTCTCTCTCTCTCTCTCTCTCTCTCTCTCTCTCTCTCTCTCTCTCTCTCTCTCTCTCTCATTGTTCCCCACACAGAAGATGTCAGTATGAACCTCCAGCAGCTCAACTCGCCTCTGTGGGGCATTATTTGTCATTTCTAAAAGCCCCTTCCCTCCCAATCCCTTAGGCTTATGTTACCCTGGAAAGTACATCACTAAATTGATTCCACAGTTGCAGTTATCGTTGGTTTCCTGTTATTGGGTCACTTCAAATACACAGCAAGATTCCACAAGTTATTTGATGAAGTTTAGAGAAATATTAAGAAATGGTGTATGTACAAATCTGTTTTTGTTTTTTGTTTGTTTAATTCAAGTACATTTTTCTGAGAAAATTGCAAGGTTTTATTATTCTTTCACGTTTTGCGAAATTGGTCAACTAAAAAGTATATCAGTTATAAAAATAAATAAATAAATAAAGATAATCCTCAAAACAAATAAATAAATTAAATGGCAAAGATTGACAAACAGCTGGGTACAGTCCACAAACTGTCGCAACACCTTCACTCATGAAACGCGCACTAAATATTCATCGCCGGTGTAATATCCAGATTTCAATGAATATGAATTATAATCAATGCCGAACAAAAAGAAAAAGGATCCGGTTCTGTTCAGAATCCGGGAATAATTCTTCCGCTACACAAGATCCTGTCCTGTCCAGGTAGTAAAATTAAATAAAAGGAAAATATTCGTTCCCAGAAGCAGCGTCTACATCCAACACAAAAAACTGTGAAAAGGCTCGGAAAGATAAAGGTGGTTGTAGTTTTAGTTTATGACATGCCGAGGTCTTTACAACACTAAGCAAACCACACCTGCATATCAGAAGCCAGCGAGAGATGATGCAAGACTGAACAAGACCGCAACATCCAGGATTTTCAAGATGGCGGCATAGAAGGAGAGGTGGCTGGCAGGCAGGCAGGCAGGGCAGGCAGGGCACCCAAGGGGCACGGCACACTCTGACCAATGCACTATAAACTGAGCACACACATACGCGTCATGAAGCAATACAATAATTCAACGAATACACTGCATGCAGATAAATTATTATGCAATACTGTTGTATTCTCCATTTTATTCACTCGCCACAAAGCAACACAGCGACGCTTTTTACAACGCACCTATGCGCTACAATGCCGGACGCAGAAAACAAAGATCACAAAACACTAGTTAAAATTTCACCAAACTCGCTAGTGACGGAACACAAATTATTCCGCTTGTTTCCGTTTGTTTCTAACGCCACTTTATATTCGCTGTACGTTATCATTTGATCAAACTACAAGTAAAATTTCTCCATGTCAGAATATCGGTATAATTATACACATTTGTGTACGCACTTAAGTACCAGGACCTGCACTATCAAAAAGCCCTATCATTAAATCCACAGGAATCACCACCTTCACCACCACTACTTGGCCATCACCATCACCACCACCACCACCACTAAATCAACCACTACTTGCTATTCTCTTCGCCACATCAATTACTGTCATCACTGCCACTACATCAACAACTAACACCACCACCAGATCAGATACGGCTGCACCATCACCACTATGGTATATCACCACTTTCATCACGGGAAGGCAATAGGAAAGCGCGAGAAAAGAAAAACGAAATATTAAAAAAGAGAGAATACCCGAGTATACATTCCAGAGTAGTGGGCGGGAAGGGGCGCGCAGGGAAGCGATGCCTGTAGTGTATCTTAGCGAAGACAAGTAAATAAAGGGTGGAGTAGCACTGGGCTCGGCCGCCAGACAGCTCGGTTTAAGTGAGCTTGAGTAAGGAGCTGCGAATAATTGGATCCACGGCCATTTTTCAAGGCGATGCTGAGCTACGGCGCGGCGACGCTCCATGATGGGAGAGCGGTTGGTGCAGGAGCTAAAGGAGGCTGCAGCCTTCTCTTCGCCCTCCCTCCTCCTTCCTCGCCCTCTTACGTCTGCACCCTTTCCCCACCTCCTGTCTCCTCCTCTTCCTCATTCTTCTTCTTCTTCTTCTTCTTCTTCTTCTTCTTCTTCTTCTTCTTCTCCTCTTCTTCTTCTTCTTCTTCTTCTTCCTCCTCCTCCTCCTCCTCCTCCTCTCCCTCCAAGTCTGTTGTCCAACCCTGTCTCTTCCATCAAAGGTCCGTATCCTTAAACGTTTTGGCATCTTTCTTAATGGAAGCTGTTAAGGTTGTCAAGGGCATTTCCATGATTTTTCCAGTGATAGTGTACACTGGATTCGTACGCATTAGTGGGAAGCAACACATCTATGTGACCACAACTATACATGCATCCCTGTGGTCTTTGAAAATGGTGGTGATGAGAGAACAAAACGTTTTAGAAATACGAGCTAACATTTCTCCGCCTCTGCCCTCGCCTTTCTTTTCTACATACCCCTCCCCACATCCTCCATCGCCCTATACTATCTGCAGTCTTTTCCCGACTCCTCCCTCGCCTTTCTTTCTCTAAAACTCATCTCCATCTGCTTCGTCTGCAGCCGCTCTCCACCTCATTCGTCCTCCTCTGTCTGCAGCCTTTATCCACCTCCCCCCTCTCCTACCACCACTACTGCCACGCTTCACCAAACGACCCTTGCTATTCTACTCTTGTGTCGCCCACCCCACCACCCAAGGAGCTCCCATTATTTTTTCGTTTGTATATCTCCCTCCCTTGGGATTATAGTTTGAGCGAGAAGAATGGCGGTTGTTCAGAATGACACATAAGTAAAAACAAAGACTGTCCCAAATTATCACCTTCAAGTACAAGCTGTCGCCGCTGGTCTGGCGGCTGTTTATGGTGCCTTCCTGTCCCTGCTGGCCTCGACACAACAAGCAGTCTACCGTGCCTGCACGAATACACCACGCAAACACATGTGCTGGCGCAAAACCAAAGCCAAGTCTCCTACGTGCGTCAAGGTGCCGACTCCCTTCCGACTGTAAACTGTTTGGGCGAAGATGGACACTGCCAGACGGCGGTAAGGAAGGGTGATGCTCTTATAATAAAGGAAGTATATATATATATATATATATATATATATATATATATATATATATATATATATATATATATACTATCCCAACGTACGGAAATCAAACCTGAAATGAGTATAGTTATATTTTATTACCACATATCTTTACTTCCCTGTATTTCTTCCACACATTAACCCATACACGTAAATCCCTACCCTATTACATCATTAGTAGGAATTGAAAAACAGAATATAGAAGAAACGCTTGTCGGCTGCAGACGACTAAAGGGCCTGTGTAAAGGGCAGGTATTCCCTATCCCCACATCTCTTTTATTTCCTTATATTTTTCCAATCCTATCCCACCCAATCTATTTCTCGCCATACCCTAAATAAAGCACAAATGTAAGAAACGGAAGAAACACTGTTAGGGTGGTTGGGGCAACCATACAGAGCGGCAAGGGTTGGTGGCGTTTTCGGCGCAGTGTGGAGGGGCGAGTGGAATTATGGGGAGCAGGAACAGAACAGCAGTTGTGACATTTTCCCAGTAAACATTTGCCCTTGTGTTTATCTGAGACCTGGGTTGCTGGGGCTGCAGGACATCCCTACCCGTGGATATAAAGAGAAGAAAAGGGAAGGGAAGCGCGGGAGCTGAATGGCAAAAGGAAGAGGTAAAGAAAGAAGTGACTGCAGTTATTGAACATGTACTAAAACAACCATAAGGGATATAGTACACTTTAGAGGTTAACATTCCTCGAAGCTTCAAATTAACACAATGCCAACCAACACGCTTTTTTTTATTGACGATGAAGACTGAACCCAAGCACGCCGACACGGACTGACCACAACCAGCCAACTTCTGCAGCTCCCAAAACCCACCACGTTTTTGTATCTTATGCTGCTTTTTTTCATTAATCTCCACACAAATCAACAGCTGCTAATTGGAGTATAACAACGAGTCAACGATACCGTATGATGCCAGATAAAGTTGCCAAAGAGCATGACAGAAATTAACTCGCAACCTTTCGACAGGAAGAATGTACCAGAAAGGCAAGTATGAATTGAGACCCCAGTGAGAATATCCCAATATAAGAGTATGCTCATCACACGCACTAACCTTTCGCAGAAACTAAGAATAAAGAGAAATGTATCTACTCCGTTTTAAGAGACAGAGTTCGTTATATCCTCCAGCTAAGAATCTGTCACTTGCCATAACAAACTGGATCACACAACTATCAACTTGTTAGGCGCTGATAAATAATCGAGAAAAACCAGTCTTCTCCATTAGAACTGGTGCTGATATGAAATGCCGTTTATCATCACCAACTTTCGCCCCGCCAGGAATTCGAAACAGAATTTCATGCCGTTCCAACAAACCGGATTATCACCCCCTTCCCACCTCCCACCTCCCACCGCGTCCTCATGAAGGTCACGCCTGCACTCCATCGCAAGCACTGCATTATTTTTCTGCAGACTCGCTCTCATCCTCCCCCTAAGAGTAAGATTTTGGAAATTTACAAAAACAAGCAAACTGTGAAATCAGAAGATTCTCACAAGTTGAAAAATGACGCAAGCAGGCGCGGCACGCGCGCGCGCGCACACACACACACACACACACACACACACACACACACACACACACACACACACACACACCATATTGACTTATAGCACTACACAATACATTTAACTGCACTAATACTTCTCAATGTTAAAAGGTTTTTCATAAAACAAACCACTTGAATATAGAAATAACTTCTGGAAAGACTCAGAATACCGATCCCTTACAGATCCTCTGAGCCTAATTGAATTATTGTGATGAAGCAGACCCGCTGGGCTGGCTCGCGGCGCACCAAGACCTGCCTCACGCCGCGGGTTGCAGCCAACACAAACTTGAACATCCATGATTCCTGCGGTGCTCCAGTGAAGTGAATGGAAAACGTTCATGTGCTGTGGTAAGACACTGATATAACATCCGAACAATTGTTGGCGATGAGAAAAACAACAAATAAAAATTACAAGCACAAATTGTGTACGTTTTTATCTTAATGACACACATATATCAGCTGGACTCGAAGTGGTGCAGTGGGACACGTTCAGTAAAAAATAAGCTTCGATCTCACACAAAAAAAGAGAAGCAATATTTTCTCAAGGCTCTCAAGCACAATATCTCTTTATGACGTGGAATTCTGACAGATTGGCTGATTACTGCGAGATAGTTTGGGTAACACCTTCATTCATGACCTTGAAAATCCTGCATGTAAGCAACGTTGTGCTTTATTATATTGTTACCAACACTAACTAATCTGACTAGGGGACTACATTAAAAATCCTACATGCAAGCAACATTGTATATCTTGTGTTTCATTGTATTCTTACGGACTAATTTGACTGAGTACATCCCATTCACCATTCCCTTCCGTAGCCTAGTTCCCTAAGACTTCCTATCAACTCTCGCCCTTATTGTGTGCACCTTATCAATCCCACACTACATCCCTTTCAAAGCTCTTCACTACACTGCCTTTTAATTCCACTTTTCTCCTTTACACTTTTCAAGGCAGGAGTATGGAGACTCACCAATGAAACTAATTTAACCTTCCCTTTTAGAGCTCTCCCACAACATACTTTAAAGGATAGCCAATTAAAGACTTTTCCTTTTCAATACACTGGCCAGTCTTATACAGAAGAAAAAAGCCAACACAAATTACCGGTGTGTGTGTGTGTGTGTGTGTGTGTGTGTGTGTGTGTGTGTGTGTGTGTGTGTGATCATAATATACACAATACTTCTTATGATAAAACCTTCCTCTATATCTCAATAATTGCGAGGAAAACCACAGAAAAACACGAACTCTCAACAAATCATCAAGGAATCAACACAATTTCCTATCTAAAACTCATCTAAGAATATTTCCGATAACGGAGAAACGTTCAAATGTTGTTGTTGCGATCTAAACCACACTAGCAAGAATAACAAAGAAATTAAGGCAGAGGGTTCCATTACCTGGCTAGGTTGTGGTGGTGGTGGTGGTGGCGGCGGCGACTCAGGGAGCTCCACCTCCACCCTACATCCCTCCCAGCCACAGACTCAGCCACCTCCAATACTCCCAGGCATTCCCTTGTCAGCAAACTGGGACGAAAGACAACGTCCTGGCCACAACTTTGCTCATCGCGGAGTGTTAAGCGGACTTCCACCAGTTATCAAGTCTCACGCTGGCCTTGTACTTCAACTTCACCCTTCCACCACCAGGACCAGCTCTGTGGACTGCTCGTCACCGTCACTCCTCCATTTTCAAGTTTCATCCCTTTCCTTTCCGCCAACCTCCAGTCACCTGCTCCCACGTCCCGACCCTCACACCCCAAACAGTCAGTTTTATTCCTCGAGCAGGTCTCCCTCAGCCTGACTAATTATTCTCACGATCTTGGAATTAATGTTTCCTCGTCAACTTGATGGGTCTTCTTGCGGGGAAGCCTCACCGCTCTGCATAGTCACTTAGCCACACGGCATTCATTACAAGATAATCACTTGAGCACAGGGAACATACACACATACTCTACAAAGTAAAAGTCAAATGCAGAAATAAATAATAATAATAATAAATAGTTCCATACTTTCACACAAATTGATAACGTTATAAAAATATATGTATACCTTGCACGATAGTAAATTTGGTGGTGCACAAATATAAACGCAACGCACAGACCCCATTACATTACGGACCGAACAAAAAGAAGGAGTTACCACTTGAAGGAAGGAAAAGAAAACATATCCTCACCTTTTTTGGGGTTCATCAGCTGAAGGTATCCAGACCGGAGCGGCAGCGAAGGTACAGTTCCTAGGCGGCAGCGCGACACCACTCTGAGTCTGTTTACATACTAACACTGTATAACTTCCACTGAAAACTCACTCTAACTCGCACCTGTCGCGGTGCCGGCGGTGCCGGCGGGTCCGGGCGGAACACCCACACCCGCACCAACACTTCCCGCCGCCCACTAACACACTCCACGGCCGCCCCTCGCCCACGTCTTTCTGAAAAATGAGAAAGCAATACATTAATGAGAGAGAGAGAGAGAGAGAGAGAGAGAGAGAGAGAGAGAGAGAGAGTGTGTGTGTGTGTGTGTGTGTGTGTGTGGTGTGTGTGTGTGTGTGTGTGTGTGTGTGTGTGTGTGTGAACCTCTGTTCGCGGCAGCTCAAAAACGCCATTTCAGCGGCCAGTAATAAGTTACATTGGTGTGCAAGTGTCCCGCCAGCATGACGCGCCGCCACCAGGGGCCCGTTGTACCCACAGGCTTTTTAATTTAATGGAGACAGCTGGGCGTATGAGAAAATGTGATATTAAAAAAAAGACGATTATTAGACACCAGCTCTCTCGCGTGAGATGATGATGACAATGTTGTGAATTTCATACTAATAAACCAAACACAATTACACCTTTAATGTTTTTCTTGAGAGAGAGAGAGAGAGAGAGAGAGAGAGAGAGAGAGAGAGAGAGAGAGAGAGAGAGAGAGAGAGAGAGAGAGAGAGAGAGAGAGAGTGCGTGTGTGTGTGTGTGTGTGTGTATTGTGGTTTCCACGGCACAGTTGTATCTGGTCAATGTGTACGTACAAAGAAACAGCCTTCTTCACAGACAAAATAATAAAATTATTATCTGGTGATTACATAAACACAAAAATAACTCATTTTCATTATATCTGACATCAATACGGAAACAATATTTCAAAGAAAGGGAAAATAGCCACACAGTGTACTGTACCTACGTATATATTGGTGGCATGGAAAAACTTTACACAAAAGCGAATACAAATAAAGATAAATGAAAAACACATCCCTATACTGGCAAAACCAATAACCGCACACGCTCCTGCATATGAGCACGACCCCAGCACACACACACACACACACACACACACACACACACACACACAAAGGAGAATCTGTAGGGCGGGCAGTCGACGCAGTTTCACGGGGGGCTGGTGAGTACGGACGGGTTAATCATTAATATTCCGCATAGATATTTCCAGAGATGGACGACGCCTTACCTTCCCTTCCATTCCCTTCCTCCTCCCAACCCGCCCCGAATCCTCCCTTACGAGGCTCCTCTCTCACTTGCGTGACAAAACTGGCAATTCAGACCAAAATTCCAAAGGCTTACGATTCCGGTGGCATTTAAACAACAAGCGATCTACAGGGTTTGTTTTGTTTTGTTTTCACACAACTTAACCATTTGCTATTAACATAAATGTATTCCTAACTCTCAGTAATTAATTTTAAAGCCAATTATTTCTGTTTCCCAGTGCATACCTTAGTTCCGCCACGCCCACCGGCGCTGTGCTGGGAGCGATAAGAGGAGGAGACGAAGCTTGGCTATCAGCTGGAACACTCGCCTCAGCTGGTGAAAAGTCTTCGAGGCAATTCACTTTGCAAGGCAAATGTTGTGTGTTTTACGAAATGGAATTTACTTGGGCTTTGGCTTTATTTCCTCCTCAGCTTCGTACAGCTAATTTTCTCGGACACTGGAGGGTTTACATTCCCTCCAACACCAAACTTGCTCCTCTCGATGCTGTAGGCTGGTTTCTTAGAATTAATCTTCTTTTTCCTCTAATCAACTAAAGTCTACACATTTTTTTTCTCTATCTCTACTGAGGCAATGATCTACTTCCACCAGCCGCTGTCAAGCTTCGTGAGAACTAACGACAAAAGTGTCACCAAACTGACTTCAGTCTAGCGGGTGTGCTAAAGCTGGGACTGAAGAATGGTAAGTAGTATGCTATTTACCAAACCACCCAGCCAGCCAGACATATAAAAAGCCAGCCAGTAACACAGACGGACAGAAAGATATAGATAGACAGGCAGACACAAACAGATTCCCACTACCGTCACGACTGCAACATCACAATAATGCCTACTGATACATAAATTTGTACTGGTAACAGGTAAAACATATTATTTGACTCTATGGATAGCCAAATATGACTAAGTAATTTTTCGAACCAAGATCATTCATTGAGTTTCCATGAAGAGCTTAACATGCTAGGATTTTTTAATCACGTCCAGACTTGATGGGAGGAATACATCAAAGGAAACTAAAAATACTTTTTTTTCACGAATGGTGACAGAAAAAAATTTCACAACTTTTTTTAATGATAAGAAGAGTAGAAAGACTAATCACAGTTCCATTCAGCACCATCTTTTAGGCTCCAAACGATGGTAGTAGTGCCGTCGATATAAGGACGTGACACGCTACCTACGAATCAGTCTCTCTCTACCTCCCCGCCACCCACCCACCCACACACACACACACACGGAGAAGGGAACAGACTTGCAGAATGGCCCTCACCTTAATGCAAAGGCTGACTCTGAATCCAATTTCAGAATGAGAAAAGATACTGTCGCTCGGGACGGTCAGTGTGCAATTCGGGAGCGTTGGAGTAC
Source organism: Callinectes sapidus (assembly GCA_020233015.1). Lineage (NCBI taxonomy): Eukaryota > Metazoa > Arthropoda > Malacostraca > Decapoda > Portunidae > Callinectes > Callinectes sapidus. Next base: position 16,447,382 of record CM035181.1, read on the forward strand.
ACTGAAATCAATTTGGCGAACGTCGGCGAGGGAGTGAATGGGAGGACCGGAGTGGCCTGGGCGTTGACTGAGGCAAGGCCTTACATGATGCCGCGCTGAGCCAAGAAGGGAAGTGGGCCGAGTACGTGTGACGAGGTCAATAATTACATTTTTAAATGTAATTGTGCACTACATTTTGATAGTGCTGCTCACATACGAAACCAGTCAAGTCTAATACGCACGGAACTATCAGAATATTTTATGAACATAGATATAAAGGAAATACAATTTTTTGGTAGTCTGGCTGTGTTGGGTAGCGCAAAGAAGCCTTCCTGTGTTCACTTGGATAGATTGGAATGGCGTGTGTACGGAGGAGGCTAGAGAAGAACGTACGTACAAACGGCTAAAGGAAATACTGTTTCTAAAGGATAACCCTTCACTATGAACGATTTCCTTTGGAAAGAAAATTCTGATTTAATTATTAAATAAAGATTTAAAATATATATGATTTGTGCACGTTGGCAAAGCTTACACAAGATTTATCTTTTGGGCTCTATTGAAAATTGTTGACGAGGAATATATCATTTCGTTTTGGTTTTGTGAAGAACAAAGTTAATCACAGCACCAATTAATATTAACGAATATAATGTGATTATTCAGAAAAGTGCAAAAGGACGTAATTGAAAAAGAATATTATTGAAATGGGGAAAAAAAGGATTTTCCTCATAACTTTAAAAAAATCAAATAAATGTGAAAGCCACAAACCAGCGCTTGATGACGTCACCAAGGTATAATATTGTACCACTATATCTATATTCTTGGAATGTTCTCATAACATTATAATTTCTATATCATCAATTAACAGAGTTTTGATTAAGAATATGAATAACAATACACAGACGTCTGTTTGTTTGGCTTTATTCGGACTCTTTATTGGCAGACTGAAAAGTTGCGGTATGATATTTTCGATAACGTTTAAAAAATGTTGACATATAAAAGGCTTTAATCACAATACATTGCAACTTTATGTGGTAGAAAAAGGACTATTTAGTACTACCGGAAAAAAAAAAAACATTAAAAAACACTTGCACAGGACCAAGGACTTTCTTGGCTTTTTCGCAATCTTTCCGTTAAGAGCAGCCCAGCAGAACACATAAATCTGCCTTGGCCTCGCCCCGTCCCGCGACTCCCAGAGCGGGACAGCTCCTGCCACAGCTTGTTACATTTCCACCAACTTGCCGTCTAACCCTTTTATTATTTTTTCTTTCCTGATCTTCCAGGGCTTGCTTGAAATTAATGGGTTCAAACGCTGCCAACAAAATAATTCATTACAAAGCCTGAGCCGCTGCGGACGCCACTTACTGCCTGGTGGCCCCGCTGAGGCACTCCAACTCCCCACAACACTAATCGGCATGTGCTTAAGTCACGGCAGCTTAACATGGCATCACAACACTTAAAAGATGACGTATGTTAAGAAGATCACATTGGTCAAAGTACGAAACTCGAGGAAGACATCAGTGAAGCTACTCTTTACTGAATTTTAATAGACGTCACTAATTACACAAGTCCGTTTCTGTTTACTACTTTCAATGGTCATGCTGAGCTGTTATGGAAAAAAAAACTCACATTAACATTTTACTGTGAAACTCATCCCAACATCACCTTGACCTTTGCTTCCTAATATCACATCCACACCATCACACACCTACACACAAACATCTACACACCCACACACACACAAGACACGTATCATACACACACACACACACACACACACACACACACACACACACACACACACACACACACACACACACACACACACACACACACACACACACACATACACACCGCCACTATCCACCTTTCCGCCGCATCCTGAGTGAACGCCAAAAATACTCAGTTTCTCAGCCGAGATAAAGCTGCACAGTCCTTTGGCAGCCAGAAACTCTTTTCATCAAAATACTGCTGAAAACTGCCCCGCGCTGCCGCCTGATCTGAGGCTTCCTGTAATTAGCCTCGTTAGCGCTCGACAAACACAGAAGTAAGAAAATCACATTCTCACATTTCCCCCCCCCCTTTTTTTTTTATTAATCTTACGTTACTATCGCCCAGCACAAGGGGAAATAATATAGTAGCCTTTTGGGACGTTGACTTGTGAAGTGAAGGGCAGAGTGGTAGTAGACAGGAAGCAGCTGCATTGTTCTTGCTTTGAGATATTCCACGTACGAACACCCTGTCTGAACGAGCAGCAAGAGGTCCCTCATCATATCCACTGTAAGAATAAGCTGATGTTGCTGCAACTTTTCTTTTCCGATGATAAAAAACGTACGTAAATAACACAAAGATAAAATAGATATAGTAGTAAATGGAAACTGTATGGTATTTCTCCCGGTCTTAAGTGGAACAATCCGAGAGTGTGGGAGTACCAACATCCTAGATGCGTGCTGCGAGATACTCCAATGTCATAAATGTCTTTAACCCCTTCAGTACTGGGACACATTTTTACCACGAGTTTTGGATATGGTTGAATGATTTTAGTAACATTAGGAAAGGTTTATGGAGGTCAGAAGATTAATGGCCAGAGTCCTCACTATTTCAATCCCCACATGAGTTTCTGAAACTGTATACGATCAACAAATAATAAGCAGAATAAATATGAAAATACGTCCCGGTACTGACAGAGTTAAAGGAATAATAGCCACACGATAAAGATAAATCATACTCGGATGAGGAATACAAGTGTGTGTCTACTTCCAACGCACCACCAGTCATCTATACAAAGCTCCATGATGCCCTCTTAAAGGTACGTCTTCTCCATATAATACTGCTGTAACTCAGAACTTTTATCATGTAACGAAACCCCCCACGAGAACCGCGTCCGAGGAAATGAAGAAAAAAAGCTTACATCCACCAGCTAATGAGAATAATCATTGGGGAATAATGCTTCAAGAATTAATTATATCCATGGGCTCTTGTACTAATTCTGAACCCAATTTGTCCTTTGTACAAATCCCTTACGAATGAGTACATCTGAATACTTTCTAGAAAATTATGTGAATAGGACACCATCTTTAATCCTTCCAATCCCCCAACAGCTCAGATGAGTGATGGAAGGTTACTGTACTACGAAATATTTCATCATTATTCCACACATTTTTTCTTCCCCCTCAGCAAGCACTGAGGGATGGAAAGGGAGAAGAGAAAGTGTAAGTACATGAAGCGGAATTCCTGATCAAAAGCTTTCCACGATCCTGTTCTGGTTTTATTAATGTGTGTGTGTGTGTGTGTGTGTGTGTATGTGTGTGTGTGTGTGTGTGTGTGTGTGTGTGTGTGTTGTGTGTGTGTGTGTGTGTGTGTGTGTGTGTGTGTGTGTGTGTGTGTGTGTGTGTGTGTGTGTGTGTGTGTGTGAGGACAGTGTTTCTTTCAGGTGAGGAGCGCGTGACGTGGCGGGGGTACAGTGCACCTGGGGACATGAGCTGCAAGGACCTCAGGCTAACAATGGTGCATTATACACCGCCATTTGTGTCACGAAAACACCGTTACATTCACAAGTAATGGTTCCCTTCCCTAACCGCAGCCTAACGCTCGGTTTCGGGCGCAGGTCACTTGAAGGTCACACTTCTCCTTACGACAAGTCGTATTAGATCTTGGATTTCTTGGTGATTTTGAAAACCTAATATCCTTCCCGGCCCTCACCGCAGGACTCGCTCTCATTTCAATTCGCTCATAAAAACAATGTTGGAAACTACAAATGAGCACTTCAATAATTTTTGCTGTGCTTACCTACATTGTCACATTACTTGTAATTGTTTCTACACTACTCCCAGAGGAATGCTGAAGTGAACACGCAACAGGATACACGTGTTGACGCTTCTTGTCTTCTATGACGGCTCTCCCTTCTCCATTGCAGGGTACAAACTAAAGGTGAAACCAACTGCTTAGAAGCACGAGGTGGCACGCCCGTACGAAGCTACAGTTTTATGAAATACACATGCCAACACAAACCCATGAAGCAAAAACAAACAACACGAAATCCACCCACACTCACTCATTCGATTAACTAAACTTTTTACTCCAAGCAGCCGAGTTCGACTCCTACAACTCCAGAGCGTTACAGACCCGTAGATTTGTGAAGAGATGTATCAGTGGTGGAACACACGATATAGTCTTTATTTTACAATTTCGTGATGAACATGTAAACTCAATGCCAGTGAGCATCACCCAAACACTGCAATTAAAAGTACATTTACTCTACAGATACACAGACAAACAAGAGAGGAGGAGGAATATAACGCTTCCTTAAGACTCTAGATTTTTCCTGCACTTCATGAAACACTCGTCTAAAAACAAAAACATTCTGTACTATGATTCTTCGTTATTTTCACA
>CM035181.1:16455124-16476287 GCA_020233015.1 Callinectes sapidus
AACATACTTCCTTTACCCCATTACAACCCATAATGTATAAAAAAATAGTATAGATTCTGCCCATTAATCCTCTGACTTCCATAAATAGCAGTGGTGAAGCATAGATGTGGTAGAGAATAAATAGTTACACAATTGCCCCTCACGACTTTTGTCCTATTTATCTAATCTGCAAAAGTCTCCCTTGGTGATGGGGCACTGACCTTGTTAGTGCCTACTGTATGGGAAGGTCAAGGCGAGACTGCAGGTGTGGACGCTGCACCTCTGCCACTTGTATCGTTGGGGGAACAATATGCAGTTATACAAAATGGAATTAATATGGAAAGTTTGGGGTTCTGAGATTATATTAGATTATGAGGGAAAAGAGGGATTAAAAGTAGGAGCATAAGAAAGTGTAGGTATATAAACGTAACTGCAAGAAACAGCCAGGTCTATTGTATGCCCATCTTTTATGAAATACATTAATCTATCTATTCATTTTCACTGGTCATTAAAAAAATAGACTAATATTTCTACGTGTTGGGTCTTCAAATACATAATAAAGAATGAATATAAACAAAAGAGAAAATAGTCACAGTTACACACCTGTTCAATCCTAAAGAACAAGCAAACACACCTAAAAACCCCAATAAACATGAAAAAAACAAACACACAAAAATGTCAGAAGAAACTAATGAGAACGGATCAATAAAAATGAGCACACATGTGGAGCCTGACAACCATTAACCAGCCGAGACGCTCCCAGCATCGCGCCACTCTCCAGACGACACTTACATACCGAAGCCCTTCACCCACTCCAAAAAACGATGCATTTTTTCACCGAGGCGTGTGAACAGACCGCCAAAACCCAAAACAACTTGATAAGCTAAAGACATTTCCGCTCACCCATTTTTACATTCATATCAACGGCTGAGTGGGTTGGGGAGGGTTGGGGGTATGGGGGTTAATTTGGTGGGTAGAGTGCACCTGATGGGAAAGCACACCTGTAAGTAGCCCGCCAGGTGAGTATATAAGGAGGAAAGGTGGACAGGTAAGGCACACTACTGCCGCTGTCAAGGCATCATGAAGTTACTCCTGCCTCTCTTGGGCTGCCTCGCCCTCTCCCTCTCTCTCACAGGTAAGATTCACAGGTGTGGTGGACGGGTTATCCTTACCTCCCCCTTACAAACACCTTATTCTCTTCCTTCGTCAAAATACACTGCTAAATTCTGATCAAACGTTACTGCATTTTGTTTTTCTATTAATTGTCTATGAAATTTAAAAGTTGTCTCTGGTAGTAGTCTTGTAACCTTTTTAAAATTGGGACACGTTTTTTTATATCTTTTCTGTGCATTATTTGGTGTTTTTATTCAGCTTGAGAAACTCACGTGGGGATTAAAATGGTAAAGACTCTGGTTATTAATCTTCTGAGCTCCATAAACCCTTCCCAATGGCAATAAAGTCGTCTAATCACATCCAAAACTTATGAAGGAGGTTAAAAAGACATTATTCTCACTATTTTTCTTCTTTATGTCCCTCCAAGCAATCCATTACGGTTGTCTCAGTCTTAATAGAAGAAAACAACCATAACAGTAAAAGTTTTCAAGAAATTTTTATCTAATTTGGTTCTCTTTTAAAATTTAATTTTTTGTTAATTAATTTTTTTGTTAATTAATTTTTGACATCGAGAGAACTACCAGACGCTATTCTCTTCTCTAAACAACACACACACACACACACACACACACACACACACACACACACACACACACACACACACACACACACACACACACACCAAGAATTTAGTTAAGGACCATCAAAACAATTCTCCCTTTGTTCCTGTGCTCAACTTATCCCAACACATTCTGGTTCCTCTTGTTTCCAAACCTTCCTCAGTCACTACTAACATTTTTGTCTCAGGGAACTTCCTTCGTTGTATTTTTATAAGGACACGTAACTTTTATTTGGTCAGAGTTGGTATTCACAAAGCAGGTCCTGAAGCCTCGTTGTGTTTAGTGCCTTTGTGTCCTCAGCGTGTCTGTACATGTTGAGTGCGAGTGGTTTAAGAGCATCAGTGAAGGAGGCGTCTCATGTACATTATTGGGCAGGAGTGTTGTAACATGACGCTTCACTGTGTTTAGCATGTGCCTTCAGTCTCACGTCCTCTGCTCCACTGGGAGTCTTTCAGTTCTCATGTGTTGCAAGGTGACGCTACTGACGCGATTAAATTAAAGGAAAATAATACGGCACGTGAACAAACTTTTTTAACTGTAACTACCTGGAAATGACCTGAGTTCTCAATGCAGTCTAAATTTAGATGTCCTGAGACGGTAAAATTCAAGATCAAAGAACGAAAACATGGTCGGCTTCATCTACTTTAAAAGGATTCACTCTACTCTTTATTTTCTACCTCGAAATAAATAACTTGTGCTTTCTGTTATACATTTTGGTTAAAAGTTGTCAGCGTAGTTTAAAAGGTAAATGTTTTGAGCCACGTTGTTTCTCGTCTGTCTTAAAAAGCATTCATTGTTATCATTTAATTAAAAGTTTTCAACGGAGTCTGAAATTAAAGTGGTTTTAAACAGTTGTTCCTGTTTAACTATCTTAAAATCATTTTGTGGACACTGTACACATCTCATTCTTTTTTTCTCTTCTACGTCAAAATGAATTATGGTCCATATTATCTATTTCATCTAAAGTTATCAATGTAGCGTCACTCTAATAGTATTTGGGTAGGACAGTTGAAAATTAAACGACTCTTTCATCTCTTCTTCCTTGAAATTACTTGTGCTTTATGGTCTATATCAAATAAAGAGTCAAAAATACAGTGACATTGGGAATAAAATACTCGTTGTCGTTCCAGAGGGAGTGATGGTGTGTTACTTCGGCTCCTGGGCCGTGTACCGCCAGGGCGATGGCAAGTTTGACATTGAAGACATCGACCCCAACATTTGCACGCATTTGATCTTCGGCTTCGCTGGTCTCGGCTATGACAACAAGATCAGAGTAAGTGAACGCGTTTCCATAAGCCCGTCATAAATAAATAAATATATAAATAAATAACATGGTGGAATATTCAATCACTATTCATCTCCTACTATCTTCTCATATTGCAACAGGCCACAGTGGAGGTTTTCTAGTTTTCAAGTGTATTTCCTTGATTTATAGCGACAGTTTAGCATAAATTGAGCGTCATAAAGAGAAACACCAATAAGAACAAGACTAAGCTTCACTGCGACGCTAAAAAGAGTCCTTAGAAAAGTTTTTGGCGTGTAAAAATACAATTCACATTTATTTTGTTGCTGTCAGATGGCTGTCTTCTTATTCCTCCCGCTGCTTTCCTGCTTTCTCCTTCACTCATGTATTATTTTATCCCTCTCCTCCTCCTCCTCCTCTTCCCCCCCCCTCCTCCTCCTCCTCCAATTCCATCTCCTGTTTCAGCTTTTAGTTTTCATGCTCTTCTTCCACTTCAGTTCTTATAGTTTTTCATTCCAGCTTTACACAATTTTTGCTTTCATCCTTTCTGCTCCTCCTTCTCTTCCTGTCTCATCTCGTCCTTCTTTTTTCTTCTCTCTCTCACTTCCTTTGTGATTAGAAAGGTTGGTTTCATCTTCGTCTTCTTCTTTGATCCTCTTCTTTTTAGCCTGTACTGGCCGTTCCATGCTGTGATTCTCCTTTGTAGGAAAAAACAGCTTTATCGGTGTTAGAGATAAGAGGCAGGAGTGACAAACAATAGGATCTCTCTCTCTCTCTCTCTCTCTCTCTCTCTCTCTCTCTCTCTCTCTCTCTCTCTCTCTCTCTCTCTCTCTCTCTCTCTCTCTCTCTCTCTAACTAGGATTTTATGGTAGGTATGTGTTGTGTGTCTCAGTTGTTCACAGTTTTCCTCGTATTCTCACGGTCTTGTCTCGTCTCCTCCTCCTCCTCAGGTGCTGGACCCGTGGAATGAACTGTGCGACAACTACGGCAAGTGTGGCTATGATCGCTTCAACGCCCTCAAGAAGAAGAACACCAACCTTGTCACCCTCCTTGCTGTGGGCGGCTGGAATGAGGGATCCGCCAAGTACTCCAAGGTAATGATGCTGTTGTAACCACCACTACTACTACTATTACTATCACTATTATTTCTCTAGGATTTACACTTCTCGTAAAGTATCCCACCGCTGTCACCATTTATATACAGTAATTTTTTGACCCAATGATAAACTTATATTCACGTTATCTAAAAAAAATCTAGGCATTATTACGTTTGACCGGCATGTAATATTTCTCGCCCTTAGATGGCAGCCAGCGCATCATCCAGGAAGACCTTTGTCGACTCCAGCATCGAGCTGCTGAAGAAGCATGGCTTTGATGGTCTCGACATGGACTGGGAGTACCCAACACAGCGTGGAGGCGCGCCCGAGGACAAGGTAAGAAAGAGAAGGAGGAGATGGAATGGGAAGACAAAGAAAGATAAGAAGGAGGAGGAGGAGGAGGAGGAGGAGGAGGGACAAGAATAAAAGCGTAGGTGGGGAAACATAAGGATATGACTCCAGTTTCATATAAAGAGGACACGGGTAGAAAAGTAAGAATAAGCAAAAATTAGGGTAATTGAAATTAAGAAAAATAAAAAATAAAAGAGAACACGTGTAAGCAGTGGGATCAGCCAACCTTCACCAACCTACGAGTATATTCACGATTCTCTTTGTTTCCTTCCGCAGGAGAACTTCATCCTTCTGCTGAAGGACCTGAAGGAGGCCCTGCACGCTAATGGAATGATGCTGTCGGCGGCTGTGTCTGCGGGCAAACTGACAATCGACCCTGCCTACGATGTCCCCGGCATGGCCCAGCACCTGGACATGGTCAACCTGATGGCCTATGACCTGCACGGCGCCTGGGACACCTACACTCACCACCAGTCCGGCCTCTACGCTCACCCCGACGACACTGGTGACAACCTCTACCTTAACCAGGTCAGTGAGGGCATAAAGCAACCACCAAGTGAAATGCGTAAAAAGCAATATGTGTTAAGCTGACAGACATTTCCTTTCTCAGGTGTCCTACATACATTTTTCTTTCTTTTCATGTGCCTCTTATCTTTTCCATTATTTTATGTCTCAATCACCATTCTTTTTGTTTAGGACTTCGCTGTCAAGTACTGGATCGAGAAGGGCATGCCAGCCAACAAGATCACCCAGGGCGTTCCTCTGTACGGCCGCTGCTGGACCCTGAAGAATGGAGACAACACTGGCTACTATGCCCCCGCACCCCAGCCTGGCGCCGCAGGACCCTACACCAGGACTCCAGGATTCTTGGGATACAACGAGGTGAATAACTCATATTTCGTATTCCGTTTTCTATCTCCTATACTTCTGATCTTTCCTGTATCCTTTCTATATAATTTTATCATTGTATTCCTTGTCCATCAGTTTATAATTGAGTAATAAGTAACCTACGTACAATAGATCCTCACTCTCCTGTTCTTTGTGACTGAATTCTTCCATTTCACTCGTACATAAAGAGAAATCTGTGTTTCAGATCTGCGAGGGACTTTTGGATGGGTGGACTGTCGTCAATGATCCCGCCATGCACGAGCCTTACGTGTACAGTCTGGAGCACAACCGCATCTGGTGTTCTTATGATGACCAGGACTCCGTCAAGACCAAGGTAAGGCGAGGACAGGAACCAAACACGAAACAATCACCACAAAAGTGACAAAAAGAGAGTTAGCGCTACAGAAAGAGAGTCTGTCAATCATGTCTCCCTCCACAGGCTGAGTACGCCAAGGCTCACGGTCTGGCCGGTATGATGGTCTGGAGTGTTGAGACTGATGACTTCCACGGCAAGTGTGGACGCACCTTCAACCTCATCAAGACCATGGTGGAGACCTTCACTGGCTCTGAGATCACTCCTGGCCCCACTCCTTCCACCACCAGCCCCGTAAGTTAACCTTTACTACCAATGTGACAGAAAAACGTAAAATATATGACTCGAGTTTGCTATAATCGTAAAGACTTCACTCAGCATCCCACTGTCGTCACAATATCATGCTTCTTATATAGACGTAACAAAGAATACCACCACCCTTGCTTTCAATATAATGCATCCTCGACAAATAAGAAACTGATATCTATTCGCTTTCTGCATAACCCCGCCGCTGCCACCAATGCGACACAAAACTCCTCCATGACAACTGCGAGAGACGAAAAATACCTTTGTTATAAATCTGATACTGACGCAATCATGAATACTTCTCTCTTTCTTTCCTCATTATTCTACGATGCTCCCCCCTTCCCTGCCAGGACCCTGACGCCACCACCACCAAGCCAGTCACCAGGCCACCCACACCACCCCCAGATGACCAGTGCAAGGCTCCAGGCATCAACGCTGATCCCACTAACTGCCACCACTACTACCTCTGCTCTCAGGTAAAGTATGGGTGCGCGCGTGCGTGTGTGCGTGTGTGTGTGTGTGTGAACATATCCAATCCTAGGTCTTACATATCTTGCTATTCAGTTTCCGAATCAAATCTACTTTCACTATTTAACATTGCTTTTTCTAATTCTAAGTCTTTCTTTCCTCCTTGTCTATCTTATCTTGCTATCCAATTTTCGAATTATATCTACTATTCTTTGTCCTTCCTTCTGTTCCTCCTCCTTTTCTCCATCCTTCATATTGCCTCCTCCTTCGCTTCATCTTCCTCCTCCTCATCCCCGTTCTCAACACTCTCCCTTCTATCCTTTCTCCCTTTCTCCTCTTTTCTATCCCTCACATTCCCTCCTCCTCCTTCTCCTCATCTCCCTCCCTGACACTCTCCCTCCTGCTCTTCATCACAGAACGTTCAGGGTGGATACGACGCCGTGGTGGAGGAGTGCGCCCCTGGAACTCTCTTCAACGCCAACGCCTACATCTGTGACTGGGACCACGTTGTCTGCGCCATTGAGGGAATGTGCCCCAATGACTGCCCATAGAGAGCCAGCGCACTGTCACGCGCCGTTCCGAATTGTGCACTACGAAGCCTCGAAACATCACACACGCTACGGTCACTTTATTTCTTTTACCATCATTTGCAGTTTATTTTCCTTTCGAACTCTGTGAGATTTTAGGATATTTGTTTTTTATCTTCGTGGCTCATAATGGTAAGAGTTGTTTCCTCAGTGTGGTTGAGGGAAGAGTGGACGGGACGGTGGTAGAGTGTAAGTTAGATCAATGCGAGAAAACCAAAGGAATCACTGCCATTATTGCATTTCAAGTGTTGATCTGTAATGAAAGAAATAAAATGTAGAAAATGTCACAGCTGTCCTTACTGAATTTCGCTGACTTTATATTATTTTTTTTATTGAAACTTACACTTGGTGATTAACTTGTAACAAAAGAAATGGATCCTGAAAACACAAACTGACAGTCTAATCACTCCTTCTATTCCACCTCCTCATCTTCCTGTCTATTCTCCACTTTTTTCCCTTTCCACTCCTCCTCCTCCTCTTATTAGTCTTCCCTGTCTCTCCTGTAGCTAATTAGAAGTATCTACCAATTACCTCTGCAAGGATCTTTGTTCTGTTGTTGCTTGTCTGTTCTTTGTAATCCTTTGTAATCTTTCAAGGGAAAAGAATATTCACCGAAACACAACCCACAAACAAAACCATCAATTCATTCTTCTATTGGTAAAATCGCCTTTGTAGTGTGTAAAAGATAAAACTGTCGAGCAGTGGAAAGCTTAAAAGGCAACTGTCATTTCAACATACAAAGGCAACATTGAACTTGGGCTAAAATTCGCAGACGCACCTTTGCTTTCCCCACCGCCGCAGGCACTGGACACACGCGGTTGGCACTGTGTGAAAACTACAATAGCTGTCCAGAGACTCAAAGGGGGAAAGCCAAACCTTGCCAACCTGGTGTCTTTGAGTGGCTAGAATGAGAGATACAAGAAATACTCCAAGGTGAAGTTATTTCTGCTGCAGGTGATATTACAGCCACTGCTACTACTACTACTACTACTACTACTACTACTACTACTACAATATTACTGCTACTACTACTGCTGATGCTACTATGACCTTTAGAAAGGAGTCTTTCCGCTGTTCTGGCTTCTCATGAAACTTATTAGTGTGATGCATATAAAGGAAGAAATCATCAGTGTAAGGGAGAAGGAATGGCGGAGTAATTCATGCAAGTGACGTTGTAATAAGATGATGTCTAGTGAGGCCAATGGATTTTTGTTGCAAAGACGGCGAGAGAGGCAGAGGTGGGCGGCCAGACAGCGCATGGCCGCCCACGCTCTGCTCGCTGACCGTGTGGGTAGGTTGGCAAAGACTTGTGACGAAAAAAGTGGATGAGTCTGACTTGAGCACTGAGGCTCTCATCAACAGAGATTCTTAAGTATGTGGTTATTCTTAGACTGAAATTGATGTCCCTTAGTCATTATCTCATCATTAGTGAATTAGAAACTTGTGTTGGCTAAAAGACAACACCAATTTTGGGAAGTGAAGATGGATTGATTCTAAGACTAAGAATTCGTCTAAGAAAAGTTACATACTTCAAAATCTTAATTAATAGTGACCCTGGCCAGCACTGTCAGTTTCCAACATTTTCAGCAAGGTCCCAGTGCTGCCACCAGTGTACTGCAGTCCGCTCAGACAAACAATCTCAGCGGGACCTCAGAGTTAGGTTGGCAGTCCTGCTCCACGCTGGCCCACACAATCCCAGCGAAACTCAACCTCCCTTGAAAAAATGCTTATATTTCTTCACTTGGCCAAACAATTACACAAGTTGAGCGAGATCATTTACATCCACCAATGAAGTAATGTTTGCTCAACTCTGTCTCAGTTTTCAATCTCAATAGAGTCAAGAAAAAGTCACGACAAGTAATTAAGGAATGGAATTTTACGGTTTCTGCACTCCTTTAGTTACATGCGTTATGTCGAGCCATTATGGAATTGTGCTGGAAATTAAACATGCCCTCTCTCGGACATAAAACACTCCTGAGTCAGCTGGTGTTTCAGAATTTGCATGGAAAACGGAGCCAGGCAACCCACGCCTCGCCGACTGACCAGACTGTCATGGCGCGGCGGCTGTGAGGATCGAGACACACTTGCTCTGAATTGCCAGCACAGCGACAAGCTCATGCCCTTCACTGCTGTACTTCTGCTGTTGCTGCACTGAGAAATGGCCTACTGGACTAAATCAACAGGTGTCGCGCTGCCATTAACAGTCAAACGGTTCAGGGTGAGAAGGGCGACTGGCTTCTTCCTTCCAAGCCTTTTAATATTTCAATAGTCAACATCGCATCGCATCTCGGTGTACAAATTAGCTCTGCCAACTTAAATAACCTCAGAACCAGGAAATGTCTCGCAGTGTATATTATCCAGAAAAAAAGTGAAGTTTACGTGGTATAAATCCACAAATTACCTTCCACAACCTCCTTTTCCTTCCTTGATCTTTCCCTTCCGATGTCTAAAGGTATAATTACTGGGTTTAAATATAGACATTACCGCGCCAGGCTGACACACTACATCTTTCCTGCACCAGATGGCGAGCAGGGCAGCCAACAGGAAGGCTTTCGTGGACTCTACTATTGAGCTGCTCACACATCATAAATTCAATGGTCTTGACAAGCAGTGGCAGTATCTAAGCCAGCGCCGAGGTAACCCAGAGGACAAGGTAAGAAGAAGAAGCAGGAACAGGAGTGGTAAGAAGAAGGAAAGAGTTCAAGGGAATATTGTAAAGCATGGTCTAATTTCTCTTATGAAAGGATGAGACGGATTAGGAATAGGAGGAAGAGGAGGAGGAGGAGAGGAAGAAAGCAGAGAAGTAAAAAAAAATGAAGAAAAGTTAAGGAAGAAGATAAAATAGGAGAAAGAAAAGGAATATGATTAAAGAGATCAAAGCACTTTCACTAACTTATTATTCACGACCCTCTTCGTTTGCCTGACTGCAGGAGAACCTCGCCCTTCTGGCCACGGCGCGGAGGGAGAGAGGCCCCGCACGCTAACGGAATGATGTTGTCAGCGGCTGTGTCTCGCAAAGCAATTATCGATGCCGCCTATGATGTCCAGGGCACACCTCACCGCCTGGACGTGGCCAACCTGATGGGCTACAACCTGCACTGTACCTCGTCCACCCACGCCCCCCACCAGTTCAGCCTCTACGCTCACTCTTGACAAAGGCGACAATCTCTACCTTAACCCCTTCAGTACTGGGACACGTTTTCATATTTCTGTTTATTATTTGTCGATTTTGTAGTTTCAGAGACTCTTGTGGGGGTTTTTAGTACAGATTCTGGGTATTAAACTTCGTAGACCCGTCCTAATGTCAATAAAATCGTCTAATCACACTCAAAACTCGCGGTAAAAATCCAGTACTGAATGGGTTAACCAGATAACTCATTCCCCAGCTAATGAACGTTCAAGTGAGGTAGTAATAGTCTTACATGTTTCAGCCAGGTAAATGCTGAATTAATTAATGAGCTCTAAGGTTTATTGCTGGTGAGTAGGTAATGAATCCTCGCACAGGTGAACTTAATAATGATTTGATCAGTGGAAATGTGAGTTAGATTAAGCGTTAGTACACGAAGTATGTTCTCCAAAGGGTCACTGAGAGCGCTACACCACGAAACATATTAACCTCTTGCTGAGTTAATGAGTTCAATTATTATTCATTAAGAGGCTAAGTGTTCAGGTAACGAGGCCTTTCCAGTTAGCCAGTGCATCTCCTGGTAGTCTAATGAGTCCACATCAGATACTTAGATATGAACTAGAGCAAATGTTGTATCTACTTGCTGAACACAGACGAAGATTAACAATATAGAGTATGAGGAGGGTGGGAGAGAGAAACACAGGTATAAAGTGTTGGGTTTGTGTGTTTCTCTCCACTTCCCCCCCTCCCCCCCTCCCTTCCCAACTTGTCTCAATGTCTCTACAAAATAAAAAAAGTGGAGTGAGGAAATAAACATACTTGTCCTTCGTTACATATCATTACGCAATTACTTTTCCCAGGACAAATAAAAGTAGCAACTAAAAACAAAAAAGTCATGAGAAAATATAAAGTACATGAACTCTATGACACTTAACACAGAGAAAAATCAATGAACACTAGAAAACCAACTTCATAACATCCCAGAGACGGTCCAGGTTAGCGGGGCAGACAGACTCATAGCTTAGAGACATACAACACAAGAAATACCTGGAAATCAACGAGGACACGATACATATCAAATCAACCAATAGAATCACAGAGGTTGATGACAATGATGATACGAAGGCCGAACGAAGCTTTTTGGAGACCGTGGGAAAGGGACGGACGAAATGATGTGACGTTTTCGTTCGCCACAGATGACAAGAAGATATCACTAGAAAATTTTATAAGAGTGAGGAACTGACGAAGGCGCAGCAGCTGACTACACCGATAATGAGCGATATACGTCATTGAAGGTCATGTCAGGATACGCAGAAAACATGAATAGTAGATAAATAAGAGAGAAAAAAAGGGAGAAAACTTACAAAACGAAGGTTGAACGATAAAATTATGTAAAAAAAGAAAGAGAAGGCTGAATGTGTTTTTCGAAGGACGTGGCGGAGAACACACACACACACACACACACACACACACACACACACACACACACACACACACACACAAAGAATGAGAGAAACAAAAAGAGAGAAAAAATCATAAAAAAGACAGAACATAGAACACAAGACCACAGAAAAAAAAAAACTAACAGAACAATAAAAATAGACAAAGAACAACAAAAAATAAGAACTGAGTGAAACCAACTTCCTTTTTAGAGGAAATGAGATGCTTTTTTTGAAATCCTGAGTTTATAAATATTTGATAGACGGGAAATTGAAGTAAAAACAACACTATATGAACGCTGGCAATAGTTTTAAAGGAGAGAGAGAGAAAGAGAGAGAGAACACTTTTCTAAAACAACGACAAGCATTCAATACACACAAAACCAATGAATTTAATGCATGTGGAAATCATTCATCTATAAACATCAAACTGAACCATTCAACCAATAAAATGTACTTTGAATTAATTACCATCACAAAAAAAAACATTAAATACCTTGAACAAATATAAAAAAAAAAACACTGCATACCTTTTAAATATGAGAATAAACACACACAATACACAATAACAAATAAGATAAGATACACTTCTCCCTCAGTTTCCTTTCCTTCACCTTTTTTTTCATGTGGTATCAGTGTGGCGTGGTGTGGTGGTGTGGTGTGGTGTTGGGGGGGTGGATGGGTGGGGGTGAGACAAGTACACCATGCACCAGCTGGGAACGAACACCTGCACACGGGACGGCAGGTGAGCATATAGGCAGGTAATGAGGTGAGACGGCGCACTTCTTCGCCGTGTATCAATAGGCGTTAGTCATGAAGTTACTCTTGTCTCTCTTGGGGTGTCTCGCCCTTACGCTCTCCCTCACAGGTAAGATTAATGAGGAAATACTAAAGGTGAAAAATTTGAGCCCCATATTAACACACTTTTTTCATTCATTTTTTATATATTTTTTTTATTTAAACAATGTGGGTTTTTCATGGGGATTTCATGGGTTAAAGGAGACTATCTAATGGAGACTTTCTATTTGAAAGTACACCCATTTAGGAACCGTTATCACGAATGGACGCCCTACCTCTACGCAGACCGTGGCCGGGATTCGAACCCATGCTCATGCAATTTCTTAAGACAAATTTCTAGTCTTAAAACCCACACACACAAACACACACACACACACACACACACACACACACACACACACACACACACACACATCTGTCCCTCACCCCATTACAACGTTCGCAGTTTCTCGGATCCCAAACTTCCTTACCGAAAAAAGTGTCTTATCAATTAAACTTCAATATTCTGTCCCCAATGTCCCCTGGTCGGTCTATCGTCTCGTGTGGGTCCAAGCAGTGTGATGTCGAGGTGCTATTGGTATAAAGTATTCTAATTAGACTCCTCCTCCTCGTCCTTCTCCTCCTCTCGCAAAAGTTCTAATACTCTCTTAGTCTTCCTCTTCCTCTTCCTCCCTCACTCTTTGCATTGGGTGATGTCGTGGTGGTTGAATTTGTCTCTTTACATCTTTTTCTACTCCAAAGCAAGGCAGGATGAGTTTGTGTATAAGGATGAGTCAAGTTTATACACAGAAATGCTTTGCTCTCTCACTATGACTGTTTTTTCGAGGGTCAAATGAATAATTGGGTTCTCAGCACTGCTTCTGTTAATTATATGAGTCTTACCAACGGGTTCTCTAGACTATTTCTATTAATTATGTGAGAACCTTATTAATCCACAAAAAAACCCTTTATTTTCCCTCCATAACCTTCTTGTTTTCCTTTAATAACCTCCTTTTTCCTCTCAAATATTGGCAATAACACATGTTCTCTCCCCTTTTCCTTCCATAACATCAATATCAAAGCCTGTCAGTAACTCCCATCCTTTTAACTTTCTTTCCTTTCTCATAATCTTTTCTCTTTTTATAATCTGAGTATTCCATCTCTCCGTGGCCACAGAGGGCGTAATGGTGTGCTACTACGGGTCCTGGGCAGTGTACCGGCCTGGTGATGGCATGTTTGATGTAGAGGATATTGACCCCAACCTCTGCACGCATCTCATCTTCGGTTTTGCGGGGCTCGGCAGCAACAACAAGATTAAGGTGCGGGGGAGTTCAGTTTGGTGCAGTGGTGGTGGTGGTGGTGGTGGTGGTGGTGGTGGTGGTGAGTGGTAGACAGGTGGTGAAGTAGATGGTTTATTATTATTATTCTTTTTTGTTTACTGTGTTTGAATTTGTGTTGGAAAAAGAATTGGTTGAAGTTAGATGTGAAAAAAAGATATTTGATATGATTACACTTAACTCCTTTCAGTACTGGGACGGGTTTTTTTTAATGTTTTTCTTATTATTTGTTGATTTTACATTTTTGGAAACTCGTGTGGGGCTCAATCATACTAATAACACTATTTCTGCTTCCTTCCCTCCTTTCCTTCTTCCTTCCTTCCTTCCTTTCCTTTCGTTTCATTCCCTTCCTCTCCTATTTGTCTCCTTTCTTCCTTTCCTTCCTTCCCTTCTTTTCTTTACCTTCCCCTTCCTTCCTTCCCTTCCTCTTATTCCTTCATTTTCCTTCCCTTCTTCCTTTTTTTCCTTCCCTTCTCTTACTTCTCTACTCCCTCCTTCCCTTCCCTTTCCTTACTGTCTCCTTCCTTCCTTTCCCCCCTTCCCCTCCTTTCTATCTCATTCCTTCCCTCCCTTCCTCTCATTCCCTTTCCTTTTCGTTCCCTTCCTCTCCATCAGGTACTGGACCCGTGGAATGAGCTTTGCGATGACTACGGTCTGTGTGCCTTTGACCGCTTCACTGCCCTCAAGAAGAAGAACACCAAGCTTGTCACTATCCTGGCTGTTGGAGGATGGAATGAGGGATCCACTAAGTACTCTCAGGTATAATGGGATCCTTTGGGTTTTTAGGATTCTTATGGTTGATTCTATAATGTGTGGTTTTTTGTCTGTGTTGTGGTGATGCGTTGAGGTTTTGTTGTGGTTTTTAAAGTGGGGTTAGTTTGTTGTTATATATTATCACTCAGTTTAGTACGAAGAAAAGGGAAAATGACTCCTATAATGTGATGTATTGAGGTTTAGTGTGACTTGAAAAGGGAAGGATCAGTTTGTTATCATAAATCATCACTTAGTTCAGTTCAAAAAGGAAAATAACTAATGAGAATGAATAAATAAGTCCTATAATATAATGAATTGAAGTTTAGTGGAATTTTAAAAGGAGTGACCCACCACCACCACCATCACCACCACCACACTATCCCTCCCCCAGATGGCCTCCAGCGCGGCCAGCAGGAAGACTTTCGTGGACTCCGCCATCCAGCTGCTCAAGGCACATGACTTCGACGGTCTGGACATGGACTGGGAGTACCCGACACAGCGAGGTGGCGCCCCCATGGACAGGGTGAGGGAGGGGTAGTAATAGGCCTATATACAAACCTAAAGAATTTCTACAGCTTCCCTTTTATGGTCAAATGTAATGTTAACTTTACCTAAATGAATTTCTATAGCTTGTCTAATGATGAAATGCCACGTTAAGGTACAGACCAATTATTATGTTTTTCCCAGGCTAACTTTGTGCTGCTAACCTTCCGTAGCCTAAACTACTTAAAAAATCTAATACTTTCCCTTATATGACCAATTACTATGTTTTTTCTAGGCTAACTTTGTGCTGCTAACCTTCCGTAGCCTAAACTACTTAAAAAACTAATACTTTCCCTTAAATGACCAATTATTATGTTATTTCCAGGCTAACTTCGTGCTGCTCCTCAAAGACCTGAAGGAGGCACTGCACGCTAACGGCATGATGCTCACCGCCGCTGTGTCTGCCGGTAAGGGGACCATTGACGAGGCTTACGACATCCCAGGCATCGCTCAGCACCTGGACATGGCTAATCTGATGACCTACGACATGCACGGTGACTGGGACCCCTACACCCATCACCAGTCCGGCCTCTACGCTCACCCTGATGATACTGGTGACAATGTGTACTTCAACCAGGTAACTGAAGCTTTTTTGGTGACTGGTAGGATGATACTCGACTCTTGCATTAGGAAGGTGGACAGAACAGTGGTGAAGGTTTACTCTTGCATTACGGAGGTGGACGGAATAGTGGTGAATGATTGACAGTACTGGTTTATTCTTGCATTAGGGAAGTGGACAGCATAGTGGTGAATGATTGAGAGTAATGGTCAATTCTTGCATTAGGGAGGTGGACAAAATAGTGGTGACTGATTGAGAGTACTGGTAATCCCCTGGTGACATTAGGACAAAGTTTTGGTGACGATAGAACAATTAGACAGGTAACATAAGTTCTTTGATTGGTGACGGAAGGACAAAATTACTTCAATGTAACGACAGAGGGACAATATTCACTTCACGCACATAACTTAAAATTGCTGTTTCTACTGAATTCATCTTCCCTCCCCATTTGCAAAGCTGGGAACAAACACCTTCACTTTTCTTTCTTCCTCGCCACCTGGACAGCTTCAAGAGGCAAGCGCGAGGTCCCTTTCTCTCGAGATTAAAAGTACAACTGCTCTTTACACTTTCCTTCCCGTTATTGGCTCGGTGGGGCGTCGTTTGTGGGGGTTTTCATTGCCCCGTGTTACCTTTAGCCTCATTCCATTAATGCAAACAACAACAACAGCATCGACAACAACAATGTGTCTCACCTGTATTCAGCCCGGCAGGTAATATTACGCCAGGTGCTCACTGCCCAAACAAACACTTGCTGCCCCGTGACTTACCTGTAATGGAAAGGAAAGAGGTGTTATGTACTGCTGTTTGCATGTTTGAATATTCTCATCATCTTTCATTCATTATAGTGGTTTGTATTCATTATAGTCTACCATAACCTTCTCAATTCATCTTATTTTCTATGGTGTTTTCTTTTCTAAAATAAATGATCTCTTACAGTTTAGTTTTCTCCCGTGTAACTTCTTTCCAGGCATAAACAAAACGCGTAACAACATACTTTTCTCCCCCTTCCATCTTTCCCATACTAAAGAAAATAACCCCTCACAATTAAGTTCACATTTCCATCAAGTTTAACACATTTCCATTTAGTTTCCAATCCTACCAATTTTCATCCTATCACGAGCTAAATCTTTCTCCTTCAGGACTTCGCCGTCAGGTACTGGATTGACAACGGCTTCCCCGCCAACAAGCTGTCCCAGGGCGTGCCTCTCTACGGAAGGTGCTGGACCCTCGATAGCGCGGACCAACACGGCTTCTACGCCCCCGCCCACCAGCCTGGCCCCGGAGGAAAGTACACAGAGGAACCTGGGATGCTGGGATACAATGAGGTGAGAAGTTGGTCTGTTTACTCCTCTTGTTCTTGTTTTCCTTCTATCGTGTTCATAGAATGTTGGTGGCATTTACGTGTCTTCGTTTTTTGTGTCTTGTATATTCGTCGGTGAAAAGTTGGTCTGTCTTCTATTCTTGTTGTTGTTTTCTTCCATAGTGTTAAGAGAATGTTGGTGTTATGCACGTGTCTTCGTTTTTGTGTCTTGTTTCTTCCTCTATGACTCCAAAACTTTGTAATTCTTAGTTCTGTTCTTCTATCTTACTCTGTCTTTTCCTCTTCTTGTTCTTGTTCTCCTTTCATTGTCTCTCCTTCAACTGTATCTGTCTTGTTTCTTCCTCTGAGTTCAAGCCTTGTATTTGTAACTCAATTCAATCGTTCTATCTCACTCTGTCGTCCCTTAGATCTTCGCCCCTCTACTAATATTCTCAAGACTATCTTAATCGGTTTCTAGTCTTCTGTTCTTCGTTTCTCTATTTAATGTTCGTTTTCTTGATGTTATTCTTCTTTCTCGTGTTTTTACATATTTATCTTTTAATTTTCAGTAGGTACCCATTGTGATTTTAATATTTTTTGCTGTTAATCCTGTATTTGCTTTCAGTTGTATTTGTTTTCTGTATCATTTCCTCTTCTCTTCGTTTACACCTTGCAATTCACCTATATCCTCGAACATTCCCTCCCTCTCTCTCTCTTGCATCCCTCCTTTACTTTCTCATTGTTGCATTCCTTCTTCCTCCTTTCATCATCTACACTGCAACACTCACTCTTCCTCGCACTCGCCCTCTTCTTCCTCCTCTCCTTCCCTCCCTTCCTGCATCTAATAAACAAAGGCCGGCATTTCGTCCGCGCAGTACCAGTAAAAAGGCAAACATAATTACAATCTCGCGTTTCAGATCTGCGAGGGAATTCTGGATGGCTGGACTGTTGTGCATGACCCGGCTATGCATGAACCTTACGTGTACAGCCTCAAACACGGCAATGTCTGGTGTTCCTATGATGACGAGCCCTCTGCTAAGCTCAAGGTAAAGGGGATGTGCTGATGCCTCGTTGATTCATTGCTAGTGAAGGATTCGGTACAAAAAATGAGCTGTTGTGTTAGTGTCTGTTTAGTGTTTGTTTTGATTTTGGTACACTGATGTTTTAAGGTCTGGGAGTTGATTGGTTCTTGAAAGGCCATAGTGGTTTAAATTGAGAGGGGATTCTGAACATATTAGGAGTTAGATTCAAGTTACTTCAGTTTTGACCACGAATGTAAAGAAAGACGAGGAATGCATTAATTTTAGCGTCATGTAAAGGTAAACAATATGAATAAAGGGCATCAAGAATTTAACTGATATAGAATTACACTTTACATTAGCGGCCTTCATTTCCTAACCCTCTTTTTAGCTCCAGGACAGCACAAAGGAAAAATAATAACAACATCGCTATTCTCTAACTTTTCAGGCTGAGTACGCTAAGGAGAAGGGACTGGCCGGCATGATGGTGTGGAGTATCGACACTGATGACTTCAAGGGCAAGTGTGGCAGGAAGTTCGGCCTTATCAAGACCCTCGTGGAGACCTTCACTGGCAACGTCATCACTCCCGGGCCAACTCTTGCCCCCACCACCCGTGTAAGTTGGCTAAGACTCTCCCCCCACCTGTATAAGTTAATTGAGACTCTTCCTTCACCTGTATAAGTTAACCCCATAAGTCTAAGCTGTATAAGTTAACTATTCTTTATAAATCTAAGGAATTCTGACATTTGCATCCCACCGCTGACACCAATTAACGCCACAACGCACAGGAAAACAAACACGAAATACACTTAACTCGGACACTGAAGCACTCGATAACTTTCCAATTCTGTCACACCCGCAGGACCCTGACGCCACCACCACTGAGAAGGTGACCAGGCCCCCCACACCCCCCCCAGATGAGGTGTGCAAGGCCCCTGGCATCAATGCTGATCCCAACAACTGCCACCACTACTGGCTCTGCTCCATTGTACGTGTCTGTGTGTGTGCGTGCGTGCGTGTGTGTGTGTTCTACGAAAATCCTTTTATGGTAACATTCTCCTTCACTTTCCTCTTCACTCCTCAGGCTCCTCCCTCTCCTTCCCTCCCTCCTTAGGCGCCTTCCTCTCCTTCCTTCCCTCCTGACTAACAACTTCCTGTCAAACTATCCCTCCTTTCGCCATACGAGTCTTTCCTTTCCTCCCGTCCCTTCATCCTTAACCCGTCCTCTGGTGCCAAATCTTTCCCCTAATCACCCACATCTTTTGAGACACGTTTCAGTACTATTACCTTACACAGTACCGCAGCGTATTGACCTATTCCCTCTACTGAATATTATAAAAGCAGTATGGGAGAAAGATAGTACATTTTTTTCTTTTTCACGGAATGTTGGTGGGAAATCTGATGAAGATAGTACATGTTTCTCTTTCATAGGAGATAGTACATTAATTACCAGTGCAGATAGTACGTTTTTCACAGTATATAGTAGATCTTTTCACAATATATAGACCATTCTTCTTTTTCACAATAGTTTTCACAGTAAGGACGAAAGAAAGTACATTTTTCCACAACAGATAGTACATTTTTTCCTTTTTCTCAATAGTTTTACAGAACGAAAGATATCTAGTACATTTTCCTTCACAATACATACACCATTCTTCTTTTCCGCAATAGTTTTCACAGTAAGGACGAAATAAAGTACATTTTTTTCCTTTCCCCACAGAATGCTGACGGAAAGTATGACGTGACATCAGAGCCATGTGCTGAAGGAACTCTGTTTAACCCCTTGGCCCATCTGTGTGACTGGGAACACGTTGTCTGCGCCCTCGATGGAGTGTGTGTCAATGACTGCCCTTAGAAAACCACACCTAAAAATCCTCAGGACACCAAGACCACAGCCAGCCAAACCTCAGTAAAGTGTGTCCTCCTGCAGTATTGAGCTTTCAGGGCTGCCACTTCAAGGATATCAATAAATCCTACAATTCATTTATGTTTCTATAAAATACATGGGTTTGAAATACATGTGTGTGGAGATGTGTCCAGCTAAACCTCTTATAAAAGGTATTAGGGTTTCAGAATCGATGTTTTTATAGACTGGTAATGTGGAGTAAAAGGAGGTGTTCAAATATATACGGTTTTGTGAAGCTTAAATGTCTGAGAAAGGTTTTGACATGTTATTAGTAGAGTCTGAGGTTTGGCAGTGTGAGATGAGTGTGGCAGTGATGATGTGAACTGAAAGCTTCTTAATCACAGCAGGAAATATGAACGTTACTTCCTGTGATGCTCTAGTAAAAGTGTCATTCTATGATAAAACAGTAAAATATCCACATGTAAGGCTTTTTCCCTCATGAATCTTCTAGTTTTCTTCCCATTTATATATTTTTCTTTATCCTGCTTTTCTAGTGAGTATTTCCTATAGTTTTCTTTATTTTATATGAATTTTTTGTCGTGTTTTTCTTTTCTCGTGTATATTTTCCATCTATCCTGCAGTGTTTTTTGTAATTTTCATTCAAACATTCATTAAACTTTCTATTCTTATCGCTATCTTCATTTATCCTGCTTTCCCAGCGTATATTTTCCACCATTTCATGTATTGTACTTATCTTCTCTTATTTTCCTTTAATTCTGCAGTGTTCTCCTTCTACTTTTCTATTTATGCATTTATTACCCTTCTTACTTCTTTCTCTATTCGTATCTCTGGCTTCCTCACACCTCTCTCCCTTCCCTCGCCAACCACCTTTACCCTTTCCTCCTCCCTTTCCTCACGCGTCTCCCTTCTTTCCTCCCCTTCCTCCACTTCTCATTTCCCTTTAGACACGGTGTCTCTTTCCGCTTCCTTTCCCTTCAGGTGCATTTCATCCCTTCCTCCCTTGCTAATCTTTCCTCCCTCCTTCCTTCCTCCTTTCTCCTTCCCTTCCCTTCCTAACTCGTCTTTCATAATACCTCCCTTTGCTTCTCTCTGTCTCTATCTGTCTGTCTGTTTATTCCTCCCTTGTTAATCTTTCCTCCCTCCCTTCCTAACTCGTGTGTCGTCTAATACCTCCCTTTCTCTCTCTGTCTCCCTTTCCTTCCCTCCCTTCCTCCCTTCATAACTCCTCTTTCGTCTAATACCTCCCTTTCCCTCTCTCTCTGTGTTCTTCTCTCCCTTTCCTCCCTAATTTCTACTTCTCTCCCTTCTTTGTTGATTGCCTTTTTTCTTTAGTTCCTCCTTCATCATAGAAAATGGGAGGTTCTGCTCTGTAAGGTTAAAAAATTCAGTTTTATTTGGGTTCGCTAGTGACTGTGTTCTTAAGAGGGCTTACATGGACCCTCTCTCTCTCTCTCTCTCTCTCTCTCTCTCTCTCTC
>CM035181.1:16491654-16537921 GCA_020233015.1 Callinectes sapidus
CTTCTCTCGTGTCCTTTCATTCCTCATGTTTCCTCCTCCCTCTTTCCCTCTTCCTCCCTCCACCCACCAGTACCAGCGCCACCTCCTCTCCTCACTCCACTTGTAATGTTCTTTCTGAAGCATAATTCGCATGCGATTCTACAAAGTGGAACTGACAAGCGTGCATTTGTATCCAGATTCGAGACATGAAACCTCGCGGCCTGCTTTCTCACTGTATAGTAGTAGTAGTCATAGTAGTAGTAGTAGTAGTAGTAGTAGTAGTAGTAGTAGTAGTAGTAGTTAATGGCAGAGATTTTTTTTACAGTAACAACG
Source organism: Callinectes sapidus (assembly GCA_020233015.1). NCBI lineage: Eukaryota > Metazoa > Arthropoda > Malacostraca > Decapoda > Portunidae > Callinectes > Callinectes sapidus. Next base: position 16,491,967 of record CM035181.1, read on the forward strand.
CTTTATTATTTTTTCATATTGTTGTTGTTGTTATGTACTGTTCATTATGATTAATTTCACTATCAACCTAATTATTTTACCCTGAAGACATTGAGCTCAGTAATAAGTCACTTCAACATTCATTAAGCAACTCGTCTCATTATTAATCTGAGCTTAGTATAAACTCACTATTCTCTCGCACCAATTAATCACTGATCTCACCATTAAACCACTCATCTCATCAATAAGCCACTAACGGCATTATTAAATCTCTAAATGCATTACCAAGTCACCGAACGCATTATAGTCACTTGAGCTTACCGTTAAACTCTTCATATTTATCCTGTTTATTATTTGGTGATTGTATTAAAATGTACAGGCACTGGCCGTTAATCTTCTGACATCCATTGACTCTTCCTAATGTCAATAAAACCGTCTAATCACACCCAGAAAGAACTCAAGGTAAAAATGTGTCCCAGTAATGAAGGGGTTGAATCAGCTAACTTAACGCTCGCCACCAATTCAATGATCACTCGACCAGACCCTCCCAACCCACCCCTCACCTAGCCCCGCCCAGCCTTCACCCAGCCATCACCCATCCCCACCCCCGCCCAGGCCTACCCAGTCTGACCCAGCCCTCATTCCAGCCCCACCCAGGCCTACTCAACCCCACCCAGACCTCACCTAGCCACACCCAGCCCTCACCCAACAAGACCCAGCCTTCACCCAGCCCCACCCAACTCTCATCCAGCCCCACTCCAGCCCTCATCCAGCTCCATCCAATCCTCAACCATTCCACTCCAGCCCTACCTAGCCTCAACCAGCCTTCAACTAGCCTTACTCATCCTTCACCCAGCCAGACCCAGCCCTCACCCAGCCGTCAGTCAGCTCTCACCCAGCACTCACCCAGCCGTCACTCAGCCTCACCCAGCCCTCACCCAGCCAGACCCAGACCTCACTTAGCCTCAATTAACCCTCACCCAGCCGTCAGCCAGCTCTCACCCAGTCCCACCCAGTCCTCACCCAGCCGTCAGCCAGCCCCATCCAGCCCTCAGTTTGGAAATAGCTCAGTTTCGTCCCTCAAATTGACCATTACGCCACGAATTTCACTCCTGGGACTGACTAGATTTTTTTTTTTTTTTTTACCGCACCTCTCTCCCTTCCCATCCTTGATTCCTCCCCTTCATGCACTTCCCTTTCCTCCTTCCTTTACTTTTTTCTCCCCTTCCCTTCCCTTCCCTTCCCTTCCCTTCCTGTATTACAATTCCCCTCATTCATTTCTCCTTTCTTCTCTTTTTTTACTTTTTTTTATTTTCTATTTTTTTTTTGTCTTTCAGTCTTTTTTCTTCCTCTTCCTCTACTTTATATCTCCTTCCCTTCCTATCTTTTATTATAATTCCCCCTCATTCAGTTTTCTTTCCTTCTATTTTTTACTCCTTTCTTCCCTTCTTTTTTTATTTTTTTTTTCTTTGTTTTTGTCATTGAGCGCTCTTTCCTCCTCTTCCTTTACTTTCTCTCCCTTTTCCGTCCCTTCCCTTCCTTTATTACAATTCCCCCTCATTCAGTTCTCATTCCTTCTCTTTTATACTCTTTTCTTCCCTTTTTTCTCTCTCTCTCTCTTTGTTTTTGTCATTCAGCTCTCTTTCCTCCTCTTCCTTTACCTTCTCTCCCTTTTCCTTCCCTTCCTTTATTACAATTCCCCTCGTTCAGTTCTCATTCCCTCTCTTTTTTACTCCTTCCTTTCGTTCTTTTTTTAATTCTCTGCTCTTTGTTTTTGTCATTCAGTCTTCTTTCCTCCTCTTCCTGTACTTTTCTCCCCTTTCCTTCTCTTCCTTTATTACAATTCTCCTCATTCATATCTCTATCCTTCTTTTTTTATTGTTTCCTCCTTTTTTTTTACTTTTTACTCTTTTTTAGTTTAACTCTCATTCTTTCCTCTCCTTTCCATTCCATTATTTCATTTCCTCTCTCTGTTTATTTACTTTTCCCTTCTTTTCCTTTACACTTCTCTTCCTCCACTTCCTCATCTCCACCACGAATTTAACTCCTTTTCTCCATATTCACACGCACGAGGAAATAAAAAAAAAAAAAAAAAAAGAGTCCTTGTTATTTCAAAACTAAAATCTGCCTCTGTAAAAGCAAGTCCAACAACTTCCCTGCTCCACCACCTGTACACTTCCATCCACCCATGCACACAATTTCCTCCCATTTCCATCCACCAACACTACTAAAAGGCAATGTAACCCCTCTCCCCTCATCTGCTTCCCCTTCAAACCAAATTGAGGCTTAACACTCTCATAAAACGAAAAAAAACTTCCTCTTTTTTCTATCTTTATTTTTTTCCTTCCCCGTTACCTTGTAAGTTCGTCCTCTCAGCCTCCCTTGCTACCTATATGCCACGTGTAGGCCTAATGGATATAAGAAAGTACTGTTCCACTCCTCTCACACTTTGAAACCTTGATGTTATGATATGAAAAACAAAATAGGGATGTTTTCTACCTGACTGCCACGTATAAGACTAATTTTTTCAGTATTTTCCTTATTCAATCCTCTTTCAGGACCATAACGCGTTTTCTCATCTATTCTGCTTACTATTAGCGATTTTATAACAGCTTCAGAAACTCCTACGGGGATTAAAATAGTACAGACCTTGGCCGTTTATCTTTTGACCTTTATAGACGCCCCCTACTGTCAATAAAATCGTCTAATGATACTCAAAGTAATGATAAAAATGTGTTCCAGTACTGAAAGGGTTAATAAGATAGACTCATATTCTTTCACACAATACGTTTCAAGTCAATATCCAAGACGAACCAATATTATTCTTTTCTTTCAGCCTTTTATAACAATCTGTCCAATGAAAATTAAAAAAAGAAAACATTCCTTTATATAAGTTTTTTTTAAGGACTGGCATCTCAGTGGGCCTCTTTTTCAAACAACACTTTATTTTAGCCTTGGTCGAACCCTTCTTGCATAAAAACATCATTATCAAATCATGGTGTCCAATATATTCCCTCTCCTTCCCTCCCACTGATTTGCGCACTCCGTGTTGCATGGTGAAGCCCACGCCGTTGACAGGCAGACAGACACACGCACTGCCGCCCTCAGATAGGTTGCATTCAGGATCAGACACGTGCACAGTGACTTATCGGGATATTCTTGGATATGGGAGTGATAAGGGAGAAAGGTGACTGTGGACGTGTGTGTGTGTGTGTGTGTGTGTGTGTGTGTGTGTGTGTGTGTGTTTGACCTTAGATTACTGGTCCACGTGTCTCAGGTAAGAACGTGACTAACGCCTTCCCTCCCTCCCACTCTTCTTCCTCTCTCTTTCCTCTCTCTCTATTAGATTCTTACTTTTATCGCACGTTTGCGCTCTCCTCTCTCTCTCTCTCTCTCTCTCTCTCTCTCTCTCTCTCTCTCTCTCTCTCTCTCTCTCTCTCTCTCTCTCTCTCTCTCTCTCTCTCTCTCTCTCTCTCTCTCTCTCTCTCTCTCCTCATGTTAAAACCACTGAAATATAAACAGCTTATCTACACTTTCAGATTTGCTTCTATATATGACAATAATTTGATGATAAAAACTTGCTAACTGAAAATGTTCTTGTTAAGATTGAAGAAATGTTTTACTTTTGTGTGTGATTTTCCCTACTTAGTTGAGTATAATACTGATTTGATAGGGCCAAGAACTTAATGATATTCAGGCTAACATAGGAATGAGTAGATGTGGTGTAGTTGGAATAACACATGACAGTTCGTGTTGAAGTTTGTGGTGTCTCAGCAGCCGTGTTGTTTGTTATCTCTTGGGGTAATTTTTTGAAATGGTCTTGTTTGTTATTTTACTGGTACAACTTGAAGAATTGTTTGGATGGTGATGTATATTTCTTTCTCTTTTTTTCCATAAGTTATGATGCTTCTACATTCCAAATTTGTTTAGTTTACATTCCATTTTTTCCTTCTCTAAATACTATATGAATGGATAGAGATTCATAGATTTATTGTAAAATTACATTGTTCATCTTTTTTGTATGTAATGTATTTTTATGACCAAAAGTTTCCTTTTTCTTTTTTAAGCACAAGGGAGCTATTATGCCTTCCCTTGTAAAGACATTCCTGAATGTGTAGTTGGTAATTTATAACCAAGAGCAGTTTAACTACAAGCAAAGTGTGCTCGTGGTTCATTTGCAATCAAGGACTGTTTAACTACAACCAATGTGTTCTTGAAGTTTTACATGAATAATTCACATCTCATTTCCCGAGTCTAGAAATATTTTCCCTTATAGCAAAGATGTAATACAGTGTGAAGCTGTGAAGTATTTAATCTTACCAGTGGTGGTGCAAAATGTGCTTGTAAAATACTGGACAAGGACTGTGTACTTGTGAACATGTGTAATGATTTGTACCTCTACAATCAGGTATTCTTAGCAAATCATTTCTTATAATACATCAACTTTTTATTCTTGAAAATTTTACATTTGTCCTTCAGGACAATCACAAGTGCAGGAGCAGACTGTTTTCTGTCCTCATACACTACAAGGGGAGGGACTTCTGCCGCTTACCATGCTGAGCTTCCCTGTCATGGGGTAACAATGTCATTTATACAGTGATTAATCATTACTTAGTGTTATGGATCCATAAAACTTTTATTGGTTGTTGATTTATAAATCAAACCCTATTAGATGATTCCAGCCTTCATGACGGGATATGGAATTTGAGACAAGTACATGGCTATGCTGGACCTGATTCACGTTTCTTTCTTTCCGACAGCTTGGTTTGTTGGGTGAGTGAGTGGTGGTGTGTGTTGGTAAGTCTAAGGGGGAGAGATGTAGTACTGTATAGGGAAAGTTTGGGGCAATTCATATATCGGTAAACAGGAATGTTGATCTGTGCCACTATATTTAATTATTGTTGATTGATGTAACAAAAAGCTGGGATTGTTGAATCATCTTCCTTTATTCCTAAATAAGGTGCTTTTATATCAATATCAATAAGCTCAAATGAATCTGTTGACTTCATTTAATATTTTTTCCATCATCTACATCAACACCAATTCATCTCCGATAATTTCATACTAGCTTAAGATGTAAAGTTTAGGGAAGATGTATATTTTCATGTGTTTGGGATGAACAGAAATAAGCTGTATGTCATGAAATGTGTTACATTAGCAGGGTTTCCCTGTCTTCTGGACAAACATTTTATTTTGATATTTTATTTCATTAATTTTCTCCTTTCTAGATCATGAAGACAGTTTCTTCTATAAATGTTCATAATTGCATTTATGAATATGGCTTTATAACATTCAATCAATTTATAATATCAATGAATTTTCAAATGTCATTCCAAATGTGAAGTATTGACACATGCCGTAAATGTGAATGCTTGTGTTTGTATACATACTACGTATGTACACGTGCATGGTGAAGGGAACATTTCAAAGTTTTTAATAAATAGTTTCTTCACAGTGCAAGACTTTCATTAATGTCCTACAGAATCCTGCTTATGGTGTGACACTTTACATGATAAAACTACTCTTATCTTACATGATGCCTCCATCTGCTCCTAAAAGGCCAAACTGCCTGCACATTCCCTGTGTCAATCTCATCTCCACTGTGGCAAGTGACACCACCAACTGACAGCTGTGTGGTTCTCTCTTTCCCAGTGTGCTCTCCTTCAGTGTGTTAATCTGTATCTGTCATCTTAATTCCTACAGAGTGTATGAGAGAGAAACAGATACTGTATAGAGATCTATGTATGTGTGCCTCCTTGTCTCTCTGTCCCTTCCTCCCAATACTTCTTTGGCCCCTACAAAATGAGAGAAAAGATCTGAGTGTGTTCCTGTCTATTTCTCTCTCTCTCCAAACCTGTCCTCTGGCCCCCCGAACAATTCCTGATCCTTTTCAAATTAAGAGAAAGAGATCCAAGCATAATATGTAAGCTTGCCTCTCCATGTTTGTCTGTCCTAACATCTTCTAAGCCCCATAAGAGAGAGAGAGAGAGAGAAAGTGTGTGTGTGTGTGTGTGTGTTTCCCTACAGTGTTGTCTGTGTGTGTGTGTGTGTGTGTGTATTTCCCTACAGTGTGAGTGGGAGACAGAGGCCAAGACTTAAGGCTACACCTATGAGCCAAGTGAAACAGAGGACTATGGGAGTGTTCTGGAGCTGATCCCCAGTCCAAGTCTGACTCAGGTCTAACCTAGCAGCTTCTAAGAACACCCTCCTGCCAGCTACAAAGGCCACAATCATCCGAATAACAGCTTATTATGATGCATACCGACGTGAGATGGAACCCACAACAATATGACACAAAGACACACACACACACACACATGTCACTTAAGGCCAGCAGGGACACAACAAAACTGCCCCACTACAACGATCAACACTAATAATTAACCAATACTATCATGATTTTATCACCATTGATTGGCAAGACCTAATGACATCCAAAAAAATAGATTTGTAAAGATATATAGCTCAGAATGACCGATGATTCCTGTCTACACATCTATCAACATTGCTTTATTTAGCGCTACACTTATCTGTTCTATAGTCACTACTTATCTACCTCAATAACCACTATTATGATTGCCTATCTGTCAACGCTACACTGATTCAAATACCTTCAGTTCGAACCTTCACTACTACACTCCAAAGATTCTATACAAGTTAATGTAGCACAGCCTTTTTACCTTCCCATTATGTTTCTAGTGACAGATTAACACTATATCTATCTCAACACCACGAAAAACACTTTAAGGAATGCGTGTGTTAATCTATGTGGCCTTTGAAAATCGACATGGTGAGTGAGTGAATGAGTGAAGCAGGTTGTCTCTCTTTCTGTTTCAGTCTGCCTCGCTTCTCGGTTCACCTTGACACATTAGCTTTCGTTCCCGAGGTGAGAGGAGGCAAATCTTCCTATATCTTCGCCGTGGCTGCTAGTAGAAGCAATATAGAGGCTTGAGAGGGGCAGGGAACACTGTAAGGGCCTTCAGACACATCAGTATATGGCAGGTATGTATGTGTTGAAAACGAAGGAAAGAGAGAGCGAGAAAGGAGTGAAGAAGCTATGTGTGTGTGTGTGTATTAACCATACTATTTTTCTTTTGGCGTTTTTTTTAAGTATATTCATAATATTTCTAATGTGTAATCTCTACTACTACTATCAGCACGTATTTTTTTTAAGTGATCTATGTACTGAAGTGTTGTTGATTTTTTTCTCAGTTTAGGGTTTAACGAGGTTAGTGGTGGTTAAAACGAGGGTAGTTCAGTTTGTTGAGGAGGATTGGTGGTAAGTTGCAGAGGTGGGCGCGGCGCGTTACTGGATATCAGGACACACAAACACAGATATTCCGTACCTCTAGTTCATCCCATATATATATTTTTTCCCCCTCGGTCCGGTATCACGCCACCACACCACCAGTACCTTACCGTAAACTATTAAAACGATCAAGTCAATGTAACTTGTGTTATCAGAGATGGACACTTGCTTTACTCCTTGCTTTACTGTTCGATACATTGCTTCTTTTTTTCTGTTATTTTATTGTTATTTGCTTGTCATATCACTGTCATTTATTTTGTCGAGTTATTTCATTGTCACTATCATTCTATTTTCATTGTTTTTTATTTTTTATTGTTATGCTTGTTTTTGTCATTTCATTTTTTAATTAATTTGTTATGTATAACTTATTTATTTTGTGCTGTTATTCCACTGTCATCCTTCAATTCTCACTGATTCACAGTTTCTTTTATTAACGAGCTTGTTTTTTTCTTGTTCTACTGTTACTTGCTTGTCATTTAACTATCATTTATTTTGTATGGTTACTTCACTGTTACTGTCACAATAGTTCAATTCTCACTGTTATTCATCATTGGTCAATGTTATCACACTGTCATTCATTTGATTTTTTTTTTTTTTTTCAATCCTTCACTGTCAGAGAGAGATAGGCTGAAGCCAGTCAGTTAGAGGAGAAGAGTTGATGAGACGAAATACTTTTCATTCCACCCTATGTAATAAGGCAGTGTGAGTGGAACCCTCCATAATGAGATATGCGAAGAGTACTCCATATGTGGCCGGGTAAAGCCCTTGTACAGAGTTAGCAGTTGGGGGATGAGAAAAGTGGCGAAGACATCTCAGAACGCCCAATAAGTAGAAGTTGTTTTAGTGAGAGACTAGATATGAAGATTCCAGTTTAAATTATGAGTAAAGGAGAGACCGAGGATATTTATTGTATAAGAGGGGGAAAGATACGTGCCATTAAAGAAGAGGGGATAGTTGTGTGGAAGGTTGATAGACGGAGAAACTAATCTAATGAGGCATTTAAGACGACGAAGTTTTCTCTGCCCCAAATAGAATTCTTAGAGAGATCAGAATTCAGGGGTTCTGTGATGTATGTCCCTGCATGAAATGTCAACTTCCTGAAAGACTCTTGAAAGACGTGGAGATCATTAATGAAAAGTAGAAAGAGAGTGGGTGCTCGGATGAGGAACACCACTGTTAATAGACTTAGAAGAACGGAGGTCGTCTACTGCAGCAGCAATAGAACGGTCGGAGAGGAAATTAGGGATGAAGTTGCAGAGAGGAGGACAGAAGAACCTGTATGAGATCAAAGCTTTGTGCCAGACTCTATCAAAAGCTTTTTATATATCTAAGGCAACGCCAAAGGTTTCACCCAAATATCTAAAAGAGGATGACCAAGTCTCGGTGGGAAAACCAGAAGATCACCTGTAGAGCCACCTTGACGGAAGCCACACTGGCGTTCAGATAGTAGATTGTGAGGTAATAGTTGATTTTTTTTTTTTTTTTTCATGTATGAGGCCAGGGGCAACAAAAACTGGTTTAGAAAAATGCCCACTGAGGGTGCCGGTCCTTAAAACCTTTTATAGATTTTTTTTTTTCTAATGAAGAATGTATGTATGTATAGTTGCATGTAGTTTTGTGTGAAGGAAGAGAGTTTTCCTTAAAAGGGCAGGCTGTGACTTCCTGTTTTGTGATGTGAGATACAAAGGGAAATGTTCAGTGAGGTTACAGCTGGCCTTAATTAATGACAAGTTCATAGCACACTCCTTACCAGTGCTAATAGACCTCATTGGAAGTAATGATCGTTTGGGGAGGTGTCTGCAGCCTCCTCCAGAAAGATGTTGAAGAATCTTCTTATTGCTTTGTGTTACTTTGAGTGTAGTGTGTCATAGCAAGTTCATTTGATATTAGTTGGTTTAGGAAGTTGTTTTGAAGCCAGTAAGGTCTTTTGATTAGGAAATAAGTAGATTTTATATGATAATTAATTTTCATTGGGTTTTTATCTTTTTTTATTTCGTGCATACTATACATATACATTATTTGTCTGATATTTCTCTCCTCCTTTTCATAGAATCCTCAATTAATGCATTCCATCCATAGCATTAACAATAGACCCTTTCAATGGAGATTCTGCGCCATCCATTAGTCTCGCAACCCATTCCCTTCCTCTCCAGAGGTGAGACGCCAGACAACTCGGGAGGCTGAAGAGATGCAAACAGTATGTGGAGGCACGGAGGAAGACGGGGAGTGCTTGTTGCCCCTGACGTGTGTGTGTGGGTGTCGCGTTCCCTACCACACTAGGCGAGTGTTGGGTATGTTTGCTTTCCTAATCCTTCTGCTTTTCTCTTTATTCATTTATTTTATGTTTTTCTGTTTCTTTTCATTATTTCCTTTGTTTATTTTATTCCTTCCATAGTATTCTGATAAATCCTTTTAAGACTCTTATCATTCTTATCGAAAACAATAAACCCTTTCATTGGAGATCCTGCGCCATCCACTGCTGTCCGGAGCTGGAACGCGAGACAAATGGGAGGCTACAGAGATGCGGTAGTATGGAGGAAGACGCTTGCTGCCCCTGACGTGTGTTGGGGTGTAGCGTTCCCCAACACACTAGGCGAGTGTTGGGTATGTTTGTTTTCCCTATCTGTCTGCTTTTCCCCTTTACGTATTGTTTTTTCCTTTATATTTGTTATTTTATATTTCAAAACTTAATTTACCTTGTTTTTCTTTTCTGTCCAAGAGAGGCACCATCGTGGCCGACAAGACAACACACACTACCACCACGGAACCGTCCTGCCAGCCACGCGTTGCCAAGTAGTCTGTCAGAATGGAGTCGTGTCTAGAAGAGCCGCAGCAGTGAAGTGTCCAGCCCACCAAGATGTAGAAAAGTCGACAATTGGAGATAAAAACTATTCATATTCACATATATTTATTTGCATACAAATTAAGCAATTCTACCTACAAATTAACTTTAAGCTGCAATTTGCACATAGAGGCCCCGTCCTTCCCCCTAGCGGACGGGGGAAGGAGTTTTTAACACAAAGTAGACAAGACCCACCCAGAACCTATGTGCAAATCTCACCTTATAAATACAAGCCTATCAACGGTATTTAAAAATTTACTACTACTGAGTGTGAGAGTGAGTGAGTGCTACTGCTACTACTACCACCACCACTAATACTATTTCCGGCACCAATATCTCTGTTGACAGGAGAGGAAGCAGCCCCTGGTGGAAGGTTGGATGGTGTCACCCTCCACCACAATGCCGTGTGGAATGCTGCTGGCACCTCCATCTGGTCCTGGGAACAACCTGCAATGTCACATACACATCAGATAATCTTAGTCTGAAGATTAGAACCTGAGTAAACTTGTAACTATTACATTATCACCTCTTCCTCTCTTCTACTCTCCCTCCTCCTCTTCCTCTTACAGTTACTCTCATATTACTTCTATTGTTAATACACAAGATTTCCTTCTCCTCCTCCTATCATCGTTACTTAACCTCCAAGATCACTAGACCACCACTTCTCACTGCTTTTCCTCCTCCCAAGTCCAGTAGACTACCTACTCACTCACTCCCTGACTTGCTTCTCCTTTCCTTCCTCTCACTCTAAGGTAAAAGACTCCCTCCTCCTCCTCTACTCACTACTCTTCCCTCCATGACAGCAGACCACTACTTCTTACTTCTACTTTCACTTTATAAAATCCTCCACTTTTCCTCACAGCTAAAGATGCCAAGAAAGGAATGGAACACTTGAGAGTGCTGAGAGAGGAGGAGTGGAGTATCAAGTTTCCCCACAGAGAAACTAACTAAATGAGTGTCTTGCAAAATGTATGAACCTAAAAAGAACTAAATAAGATTAATACTCTTATGAAAACCCATATATTTTCAATCCAAACCCCTTACTGACTTCAAAACAATTTCCTCAATAGACTAGTAAGAAACGCAACCTTGTTATGACAAACTACACCCAACTCAACTCAAAATTAGATGTGTCGAGGTGGACCAGCGTGACACATGGCCCGTCCTTCCTCCGTGGCCATCATCCCCACTACAGTTGGCGGGGTAAGTTCTTGAAGTGTCTCTTCATAGCAGCTCCCACCATCACTACCTTGCACATCAGCGGGGCGGCCTGGGGAGGAGGACGACGACTTGAGAATGGTGATGGTGGTAGTTAGAAGGGTAAGGAAGTGGTGAAAGCATGCATGAAGATCGTAAGTAAAGGAAGGGATAAGTGTAAGGGGGAAATAGATTAAGGTGTTAAATGAAATTGATCAAGGTCATGAGCTACAGAAATAAAAGGAAATAAAAAAGAAACAATAGGAAAGAAAGAAGAAAACCAGAATTAAAAAGGGGAAAAATGGAAAGACTATAGGTGATGAGGTTTGAAAGATGAAAGTGGAAAGAATGCAAGGTACAAGGTAATCAAAATAAAGGAAAATTAAGAAAATATACAAGAAAACAAGAGAAATAAAAAACAATGGAGAAATTAGAAATAGGAAGGAAAATGAAAAGGAAAAACGGAAAAAATAGAAAGAAAATAGGACAAAATAAAAACAGGAAACGAGAATAAGAAAAAATTACTAAATATAAGGAGGAGATCGGAAAACATAATAATTACAAATAAACAGACAAACATATGCCACTCTACACACACACACACACACACACACACACACACACACACACACACACACACACCTATTGCTGCATCCTGAGGCCAAGTCGTGTCACAGGCGAGTATGGGTGACCTAACCAAGGCTGAGATGTGCTGCTGCTGCCTCTCCTCGGGTCTCATGCTTCAGTCGTGAACTTTTTTAAAGGTCACACTGGGAGGTCATATTTGGGTCACAGTGAATGAGCAACTGCAATGACCTTTCCCTCTGACCTGACCTGACCTGACTTGCCCCTCTATCAGTTCGCATACCTGTTGGGGGGAGGGGGTGGTAGTAAGGTGGTGATAGTTGAATAAATAATGGTGTTGGTTGACGAGGAGGGGATAGTAACTAAATTATTTTTTTAAACACTTTAAAATAATAACACAAATAAATACAAATACAACACTTCACACAAACCAACAATCAATCAACTTGTATTCTAACTGAGAAGGGAAGATCTTCAGAAAGAGAGGTATGTAATAGTGAGAACTACGAGTAATGGATAGTGAGTAATGGTGATAAGTGATGGTGAGATAGTGAGTGATATATTGACAAACTGTGATGGTGAACGAGTGTTAGAGAATGACAAGTGATATCATAGAGAATAAGTGTATAGAAAACTAATGACAGAAGCAAGAATGCAGTAAGAGACTGAATAATCGTGAGGAAAAGAGTGAGTGAAGTGAGAAGGTAGTGACAGTGAAATAATCCGAAATAATGACAATAGTGAGATGACAGTGAAGCGAGTGATAGCGAACAACGTTACCTCAAAGGGCAGGAAAATCAGCCGAGGTTTGGGTGACACATGGAGACAGTTGAGACGACGATAGCGGAGAAGCAGAGGCAGCCCTTACAAGTGGAGAAATTACTGTTCCACCGTCCAGCGAGTGGTAGACGCGTAGTATTGGTTGTGGAGGTACACGAGGATCGACTCTGCACTCTTCACCACCACCACCACCACCACCCTGTACACCCGCCGCGCTCTGCTGATTGTGTCACCCTAACCTGTGCGAATAATGGGCAAGTGGTGGGAACGAGGAAACAAAGATAGGAAGACGAAAGAATAAGTGATGAAAAAATAGAGGAAGGAGGATAGGACATAAGTTAAAAGAAATTCAGGAAACTTGATTATTATGTGTTAAGAATGGATAGAGAGAGAGAGAGAGAGAGAGAGAGAGAGAGAGAGAGAGAGAGAGAGAGAGAGAGAGAGAGAGAGAGAGAGAGAGAGAGAGAGAGGGGGGGAGGAAATATGATGAAAAGTAAGAGGCAGGAAATAGTTAGAGAGGAAGACGGAAAAAAATAAACAAGAATACAGGAAAAGAAACAATATGCGACAAGGAAGCAAGGAAATGAAAACACGAAAAATAAAACAATAAACAAAATAAGGAAACAAATAAAACCTACTTCTACTACTACTATGAACACACTAGAAACTTTAGTATAACAGTGTGTACATAGGTAATGTTTTCCAGCGTTTCCCAGGCCGAGGGGCAGCAAGTGGCCCAAGAACACCTCTGAGTACCTCTCCTTCAGAGTCTCCACTTCCTGCCTGAAGGAACGGATTCATGGGATATTGAGTGAATATCCTAGGATGCTTGTATTATATTGAAGAAAGATGGAAGAATATGAAAGAACTGATCACTGAGAACTGATGAAAGGAGACGAAGACAAAGAAGAAATTGAAGATGGGTTAGCAGATTAAGAAAGGAAGGATATGGAAAGACATGGAAAAAGAAAAAAAGAAAAGATAGGAAGAAAAGAACCAAATGAAATGAAAGGAAGGGAAGGAAAAAAGGAAGGAAGAAACGAACGAGAGGGAAGAAAAATTCATATTATCACGAAAACATTTTTGCGTTGTCGTAGTGTTATTGAATGTTTCTTCCCGGTGACGATGCACAATAGTTAATACAAGAACATAGGAAAATGAGGGGAGATGCAAGAGGCCATTAGATCTATTCGTGGCAGTCCATGTATGAAAAGGGACTGCCACACATCACTGTAACCTCAAAAAATATCGTTTACACCACCATAACTTTCATCAGAACCTTGTAAAACCCCAACAGCTTTCACTGGAACTTGTTGAACTGTCACTCGGCTTGTTGAAATACCAACCCCCTTGTTGAACCGTCTATTAAACATACCCTTCATATAAACTATTTCCACAACGGCTTGTTAAACTATCATGGTCGTTAAACTAGCATTAGGCTAATTAGAATATCACTGAGCTAGTTAAATTATCCTAGAACCACGAAAACACCCTTGAAAACCCCAATATCTTCCACTAGAGCCTGTTAACTTGTCACCAATCCACCCTAACAAGCCTGACAACTGAACTACCCTCGTTGAACTACCATTACCCTAGTTAAACCCTACATTAAAAATAAATTAAAGAAACACCTTTAGATACACAAATAACTCCCATTATACTACCCTTATGATAGAAGTGAAGATGACACACTTGAAATACAACGAATAAACCTCAGAATACGCCCTGCCCCACCCCACCCCCCTCCACCCCAACCAAAAACAACAGTATGGCTAACACACACAAACATACCCACACAAATATCTTCCTCATCCATCTCTCCTTCTTTCATCACCATCACATACCAGTCATATAAAAAATTATGTGTCTGAAGGCCGCTCCACTGTTCCCTCCACCTCTCCATCCTCTACCTTGCCTCCACCAGCAGCCATGGCGAAGATAAAGGACGCTTGCCTCCTCTCAGCTCGGGGAAGAGAGCCAAAGTGACGAAGGACTGAGACGCGAGCCGAGGAATGAAACACCGACAGAACCCGCTTCCCTTTCTCACCACGGCTGTTTTCAAAGGCAACAAAGAACAACATAGGCGTTCTCAAGAGAGCTTTTCGTGGTATTGAGGTAGAAATGGTGTTAATATGTCATCAGAAACATAGAGAGAAAGTAAAAGGCTGTGTATAACTTTGATGGGATTGAAATGTGGTGAAGGTTCGAATTGCAAAGTGTTTCATTCAGTCTAGGGTTGGCACGTAGGTAGTAATTGGATGTAATGATAAGTAAAAATGATTAACTGTAGAATAAACAAGTACAGCGGTAAGATAGATGTGTAGATAGATAAATGGAGGAGTCATTGGTCATCTGAAATGTATATTTTAAAATCTGTTCCCTTTTTATGCCGTTTTGTTTAGTAAATACTTTGAAAATCATCTTTATTTTGCTTAATTATTGCAATTGATCGTTGTATGTCACAGTTTTGAAACTATATATCGTTCTATTTTACTGCTTCAAAAGAAGCAAACTTCTGAAAGCCTCATTAAACTAAACATTGTCTTGCTCATGTTGCCTCGCAATTATTGCAAAGAAAGACATTTTATTGAAGTGGGGACTAAAAATCATCAGTCTGCTGGAGACGAGGAGGAGGAGGAGGAGGAGGAGGAGGAGGAGGAGACGGCGACGAGGAGGGGAGTTAATGGGACAAGGAATAGAGACCGGAAGGGAGGAAAAAATGGAGAAT
Source organism: Callinectes sapidus (assembly GCA_020233015.1). Lineage (NCBI taxonomy): Eukaryota > Metazoa > Arthropoda > Malacostraca > Decapoda > Portunidae > Callinectes > Callinectes sapidus. Next base: position 16,507,387 of record CM035181.1, read on the forward strand.
TTATGAAGATGGAGAGCAGAAATGGATAGGTAGGAGAGAGAGAGGAGAAAGAGTAATGATCATAATAGCTAAAGCTGGTGATGACAGAGGAAGTGGAAGAGTGTAGAAACTCGAATTCCTTCCCATAATCTTCCTTAAAACTAAATTTGTCAAGGTTGAATGCAATTGTTCTAGTTCTTTTGCTGGCTACTGATCGTTTTAACCCCTTTAGCACTGGGACACAATTTTACCATGAGTTTGGGGATATGATTAGACTGTTTTATTTTATCATTATCATTAGGAAGGGCCTCTGGAGGTCAGAAGATTAATGGCCGGAGTTTGTACCATTTCGATCCCTACATGAGTTTCTGAAGCTGTATAAAAATCGACAAATAAGAAGCAAAATAGATATAAAAATACGTCCTAATACTGAAGGGGTTACGTTTATGTCTCTCTTATTACAACGGTTCAGCTTGTCAATTGATAGTTTGGAATGTTTCTGCTCTTTATAAGCTTGTTGACCTTTAACTCTGTTATTGCAATATATACCACAACACAGTCATGACACAACGAAATCTTAACAAACATGGACAAGAAAGATAGAAAAGCTAATTAAAAAGAGTGTATTTAACAGTATTAAGCTAGTAGAATTCTTTGAGAGACAAGAAAAATGGAGAACATAATTAAAAAGAATATATTTAACAGTCTTTAACAAGTAGAATGCTTTGAGATCGTTGTGGGCTAAAACTAAAAATCTTCAGAGTGCGTGTCAATACGGAAGACGAAACCAGATCGCAGAAAAAGTGTTAATTGATTGCTTGAGAGAGGCGATTGATGATTGAAGGACACTACAAATCGATCAATTGGCTTTCAGAAGAGCTACTACAACTTCATCATTTTTATTTAACAAGTGCATGTTGAGCAATGTTAATTGTGCTCTCTCTCTCTCTCTCTCTCTCTCTCTCTCTCTCTCTCTCTCTCTCTCTCTCTCTCTCTCTCTCTCTCTCTCTGGTTTAAGTGTGTCTTGAGTGCGTGTTGTGTGTATTAAAAGTGTTTTAGGTATGTTTTTCTTTGTTTCTGGCGAGTTAGGGCATTGTGGGTATGTCTATGTGAGGTGTGGGTTGTGTTACGCAAGTGTCTGGGTGCGTTGTGTGGGTGTGTTTTGGTGTTTGAAGTGAGTTTAAATACTATAAAGTTATCTCTGAGCCTCCCATCTCTGTGAAGCAACCTAACACTCATAAATGGAAAGTTATGTAGCACGTGTACCTGTGGTGGTTGCTGGGGCGCTCCGTAACGCTGTGGCTGTGGCTAACAAACACTGACTGACTGACGGCGGCCACCACGACAGAGGGGTCATATGGCACTGTTGTGGATGACAGAGAGAACAAAAATATAGTTCTTTACTTCTAGATTCTTTTCAATGCCTGGTTTTCTTGAGTAATGATAAGTTTCAGCATCCTAACAGTACCAGAAAAAGTATCACAATTCATTATCCCCGAATTTTCCATTACCCATGCTGTTTTCTCTTAAGGGGGTCACTTCTCCTATCACTATCAGCAGCTGTCACTGGCGTGTGTTGATGCCTGGGCTCGGCTGCCGGCTGCTAAACACATTTGTCGGGCATGAAGAAAAACAACACAGATAACGACTATTCCGCCAGACACTACGAGTCATCATTTTCTTTCCCGCTCAGAAAGACACCATGTTATTAGACTACAATTGACATTCCATTGTTGTGTGGCTATATCTATCCAGCACCGGTTATATTGATCAAGTGTCAGAATATAATTACCTATCTATGTATAGTATGTATAGCTGTGTACCTTTAAAGAGCGTGATCACAATCTGTCCGTGGCTCGCCAGCAATGACTGCATCTTGCCTTCCGTGACAGAGGACCTCGAGCTGGGCCATGGTCGAGGGCAACGCGTCACTCGCCTATTACCACATAATTGGAGCTCCATCGTTCATGAGACCTCGCCACCCAAAAAATCATCCCATTGATCCCCTGAGTTATCAAATGACTATATAATATGACATCATAGAATACAAGGAGTGGTATCGCTGGCTGCCAGTTTTGTGTCCTTAACAGAGGTGGGACGGCTATGGGACGGATGGCAAAAGTTGTTCCATCCCAGAGATTGCCAAGTCGTTATGTGTCTTGAAAAACAACTGCCATGGGAACTGCACTAATATGTGTCCCATTCTGAGGAAAAACCTGCGGCAGAATCACAGGTCAGGGTAACGGGGGTGAGTGAAGACTCCACGCTACCAACTACAGTCTTTTTCGCCACCAACCGCATTTTGTTGAGCGCCGAGCTGTCCTTCACCTTTGTCTTCACAATGACCAGCCGACCTCTGCTCAGACTCCTTGGTTGCATTCAGAGAGAGAGAGAGAGAGAGAGAGAGAGAGAGAGAGAGAGAGAGAGAGAGAGAGAGAGAGAGAGAGAGAGAGACCCACAGAATCATACCTTATAATACAAGAGTACTTTTATCACCAACAAACGTATGTACCTCACCTACGTACTTTAAACAGCAATACATAGCTAGAGGTTCTCCAAAGGTTTTCACGATTTTAGCAGCACCAATTATTAAGGAGGAAACTGGAAATAGCTGTAGCCTTTAAAAAACAATCCCTAACGAGCTCACAGCCTTTCACAACACATACTCAAGGATCAGTAGTGCTGCGGAACTGACAACAACAACAAAAATTAGTACATCACCGCTGCTACTGTCACGTCACCTTGACAGAGACACCCAGATGACTGAGGGAGGAAGGGGAGGTACTGGGGGAGGGAAGTGAAGAGGGGAGGGGACTGTTATATTGGATGCAGGAGAGGAAGAACGGAGGGCGGGAGAGGGCGACGAGGGTGAGGGGACGGGGGTGACTGGGTGAGTGGGTGAGGGCGGTGGAGGTTTTAAAAGGAGAGAGGGACGGCCGCTGGGATACAGACAGTGTTACGCGTCATGGTGAGGCTCAGCATGGAGGCGCTGCGCTGGCTGGCGGTAAGTACGTGGCGTGGCACCGCTTGCTTGTTATTAGTGCCAGTGCCAGTATTGGACTATGGTGATCCAGGAGTGGTGGTGTTAAATGTATTGTGACGGGTGGGTGTGGTTGTCGTGGTGTTAAGGTGTGGTAATCGTGGTTAATTGATAATAGTGTAGCTGTAATGATAGTAGTAGTAGTAGTAGTAGTAGTAGTAGTAATGGTGGTGGTTGTAGTAGTAGTAGTAGTACTAGTAGTAGTAGTAATGGTGGTGGTTGTAGTAGTAGTAGTAGTTGTAGTAGTAGTAGTAGTAGTAGTAGTAGTAGTACTGGTGGTAGTAGTAGTAGTAGTAGTAGTAGTAGTAGTAGTAGTAGTAGTAGTAGTAATGGTAGTGGTTGTAGTAGTAGTAGTAATGGTGGTGGTGGTTGTAGTAGTAGTAGTAGTAGTAGTAGTAGTAGTAGTAGTAGTAGTAGTAGTAGTAGTAGAAATGGTGGTGGATGAAGTAGAAGTAGAACGATCGCCATATTTATAACAATATAATACAACATTATGTCATCTGCTTTTGTAAACAATCTCTCTCTCTCTCTCTCTCTCTCTCTCTCTCTCTCTCTCTCTCTCTCTCTCTCTCTCTCTCTCTCTCACGGCGGTAATGATGTACGCTATGCATTAGGACCATGTCACAGCTTTTCACCGAGAAGACAGAGAACAAGACAGACACCAAATAGAAAACTGAGGAAAACTGAAATGGAGATGATTTTCCTCTCCTAACATGCCCTCGTGGAAATTATCGTATATTTTCATTGATGGTTTCCTGATTATAATGATAGTTTAACAGGATTCTGCATACACACTGGGGAAAAACACCGATTAATCTGACTGTTCATTTCTGTAGATTAAGGAAGTGTGTTGATGGTACAGGTGTGGTCACAGTGGGAAGTGTCTGCGCGTGGAAGAAGGTAGAAGGAAGAAATTATGGAGGTTGAGAGGAAGTATAAAGGTAATTTAGTTAGTATAAAAACAAACAAAAAATAATAATCCGTCAAGGAACAAGGAAAAAGGGTGGTAATGAATAATAAATAAATGCATGAAAGATATACGGAATGAAAAAAGAAAGTTAACGAGGGCAATAAAGTTTGGAGGAGTGCAAGAACAGGAGAGATGGGGGGAAAAAAAATGATAGGAAGGAAATATAAACATAAAACAGGAAACGGGGAGAAATTAGACGAGGTGATGAAAAATGAAATATGCGGAAGGTTAAAAAGACGCTGAAAAAACGATAGAATTTAAGTTTGGAAAGATGGTGGTAAGAAAAGGGAAAGATTGCAGAGGTAGAGAAAATAAATAGATAGACAGAAAGATAAATAAATAGTGGTGGATTAACTACATCATATGGCAGTGTGGGGTGAGGTGGAGGGAATGGATAAGTGATTTGTAGATATGAAGAACAGGATACGTAGATAGATAGCATGATAGATAAATGAATAAATAAATAGATACATAGATCAATCAACTGAATGGTATGACAGTGTGGAGGAGGAGGAGGAGGAGGAGGAGGAGGAGGAGAAAGGGGGAGCAGTGGGGTGGTGGTGGAGGAGGAGGAGATGGAAGAAGCAGTGGAGAGGAGGAGGAGGAGGAGGAGGAGATAGAAGAGGCAGTGGAGAGGAGGAGGAGGAGGAGGAGGAGGAGATGGAAGAAGTAGTGGGGTGGAGGAGGAGGTGGAGGTGGAAGGAGCGTTGGGGTGGAGGAGGAGGAGGAGGAGGAAGAGGAGATGGAAGAAGCATTGGAAAGGTGGAGGAGGAGGAAGTGATGGAAAGAGGAGGAGAAGGAGGAGGAGATGGAAGGAGCAGTAGGGAGGAGGAGGAGGGGGAGATGGAATAAGCAGTGAAGTGGAGGAGGAGGAGGAGGAGGAGGAGGAGCAGTGATATAGAGGAGGAGGAGGAGGAGGAGGAGGAGGAGGAGGAGGAGGAGGAGGAGGGGGAGGGCGGCAGGTAGGTTACACAGGTATATTTCACACCTTCCCTTGGCCCAGTGTCGGGGGGAAAGGTCGTGGGTTCTTTTTGTCTGAATACTTATTATTACACCTTTCTTTCTTTTGTCTTTAATTTATCATTCCACTTCTCATTCTTTTTTACGGGTTTTATCAATTTCCTCTATGACGTCATCGCATTCCCCAAGCGTCCGGTCTCCATCTTTTAGTGTTCTTCCTGCTTTTTTTCTTTTTTTTTTGTTCTTTTCTTTTTTTTTCACTGTCGTTCGTGGTGCGTTATTGTTGTTCCCCTTTTTTCCTTTTTATTTTCTCATTATTGTCTATTGGGTTGGAGTAAAAAAAAAAAAAAAAAAAAAACGGTGAAAATAATAGTAATAATAATAACAGTAGTAGTAGTAGTAGTAGTAGTAGTAGTAGTAGCAGTAGTAGTAGTAGTTAGTGTTCTTCCTGTTATTTTTCTTTTCTTTTCTTTCTCTCTCTCTTTTTTTCTCGCTCGTTCGTGGTGCGTTATTGTTGTTGTTGTTGTTTTCCTTAGCTATTTTCTCACCATTGTCTATCACCAGCTTCGGGTTGGAGTGAAACATTAACAATAATAATAATAACAGTATTAGTAGCAGTAGTAATAGTAATCATGATAGCAAGAGTGACAATAACAGCAATAGTAGTGACAATAACAATGATAATGATAACCTCTTCGCGCTGTGACGTACGATGCATTCATTATACCACTCTTGAATACAACTAATTAAAGACAAGATTATATACTATGTTTCACGGCCTCCATAAATCCATGAATATTACCTTTGTCTGCATGCGAGAGAGAGAGAGAGAGAGAGAGAGAGAGAGAGAGAGAGAGAGAGAGAGAGAGAGAGAGAGAGAGAGAGAGAGAGAGAGAGAGAGTTGCAAAAGGTCTCCCTGTCTCTAGTTTAATCTGACACGTGATCTTACTGTTCACTTACGTTACTAAACAAACTGATGAATGAATGAATGAATGAGAAAAATTATGAGCATATGAGCACACTTTTTTTTACATTCGTATCTGATTCTCTCTCTCTCTCTCTCTCTCTCTCTCTCTCTCTCTCTCTCTCTCTCTCTTGGTCTTCTATTTCTTTGCTGTCATTGGCCGGTAGATAACAATATTCACAAATTGTCTTATACCCCGAAAAAAATGCGAAGTAAATAAAATCCTTAACGCAAATCCAAAAATAAACACATACATACATACATACACACATTTCTAGCCACTTGTCGTATCATGAACTCTCTCGGAGTTCTGTATATCTTTCTACAGTACAGTACAGCCACAGCCTTTCTCATGTCCTAGTGGTGGAAGTTATCGTAAATCTCCAAGTGTTGTTTTTTTCATGAATCATGTGATGGAGGGATAGTTTAGAAAGCATTCCGCATCATTAAAGAGAAGAAAAACTATCTCCGTGGCCATTAATAAGAGTCTAAAGGCGTTTTCTTAATCATGTCCTCTTGGTATAACACTTTCGATCTGTTTTTCTCATGTAATTTCTCATAAGTAGCCTCTGTAGTGGAGGAGGGACAGAATGCGCCCTCTATTATCTCATTGTTTACGTCTGTGTTATTATCTCGGTGTTGTAAAAGTTGACAAAGGACAGTCGCAGCAGCAGGAGTGTTCAGGGTGGGCGCCGCTCTATCGCTCCTTCTGCCACTTCTTCTACTGCGCCACAACATCGCTCACGGACTAACGGCACACACACACACACACACACACACACACACACACACACACACACACACACACACACATACACACACACATTTATTATGACATGAGGTATTTATTCTGTATGCGGTGAAAATAATAAGGTCAGAAAATAACGACAGGTATATGACAGTGCATTAATTTACCATCACTGCCAGAGAGAGAGAGAGAGAGAGAGAGAGAGAGAGAGAGAGAGAGAGAGAGAGAGAGAGAGAGAGACTCGCATTATTTTATAATTCATTATTATTATTATAGAAATATAATTATGGTATTACTGTACTTCGTTAGTGTACATGAAAGGACAATACAGAAATAGATAAGAAATGGATAATCATAAAATAGAATAAGTAAATATTCATGGAGGAAGCAGAGAGAGAGAGAGAGAGAGAGAGAGAGAGAGAGAGAGAGAGAGAGAGAGAGAGAGGGCACGCAGTTCCCATCGCTACAAACACACGCACAACCAACGTTAGTGTAATTGAAAATAGGATTGACAAACAGGACAGAAAGAAAACGGGAACAAAAACAAAGCGCGTGGGTATTTGCGCGGCATTCTTGGGTTCAATACTCCACCAACCTCAGTGTAACGCGGGCCACAGGAAACTAACCCTCGCGCCTTTTTGCCAGCAGGTGTGGGAGTCTTCGCCATTCAGTACAGCGACGCGAGGACATAAAACACGCCTCCTTCATCCCCCCCACCCCCACCTCCTCCCTCCTTCCCGTTACGGTTATTCCTGTTCTGTTTATGAAATGTTTTTGTTTCCGCGGGCTTCACTCGATCCCATTTCCTTGTGCATTCGATTCCTGTTAGCCTCTCTCTCTCTCTCTCTCTCTCTCTCTCTCTCTCTCTCTCTCTCTCTCTCTTTAAATGCGTAGAATTCTTAGTCCGTATTTATAAAGCATTTCTTGGTCTCGCCTCGACTATTCCTAATAAGCTCTATTGGACACCATTGGAATTTTCATGAATAATTTCAATGATACTTTAATTGGGGTTCCATAATATCAATGAGAAAATGTATATTTAAACATGTATAATCTCTATGGCCTTTTCAATGTTGTTGTTTTTAGTTTCGAGCGTTTCAAGGTTCATACTCATGTTAATATTCTTGAGTGGAGGACAGAGCTCCCCATTCTTATTATTCTTTGGTAATTGAGGTCGGACTGACATCAGGTTGGTGAAATACTTCCATTTCCTGTAGTGATAGAATGTTGTCTACAGCAGTCCCATTCATTCATTAACTTCCTCAGAATCAATTACAATACACTGATGAAGATGATGATGATGGTGATGGCGGCCAGCTGTTGTTGACCGCGTCCTACATTGTGTTTCCTTACGACCTTTGTATGGTCCGTCGAGGCCTACCGGTGAAGCTTTGGGAGAAGTGCAAGGACGCTCCATTGCACTGCCAATTGTAGTACAACGCTAGCTAGCTTTTTAAGATTGAAAGGAAACCGGCCTTGTTGTCATCGTGGCTGCAGACATCCTCGAGGTTCACTTCCTTGGTGTTTATTTGACGTGCATGTGGCTGAAAGTTGAAGCATGTTCATCTTTAAAAGCTGCAGCGAGTACGTCTAGCAGGCGTATTGTTGTATGACTATGAGATATATACATAACTACTTTATATTCGCAAGTAAGGAAATGCTCTAAAAATATAGGAGAGAGAGAGAGAGAGAGAGAGAGAGAGAGAGAGAGAGAGAGAGAGTGTCCTTTATCCAGGACATTCACCGTCCGTGAAAGCATCTTCGTCTTGCGTTGTTCTTATGTTAATTCCATATAACTGTAGAACTTTTTTCGGGATGACAACACGGCCAACACCCATATCAGGTCCCCCTCAACACACACACACACACACACACACACACACACACACTTTCTCATGACCGCACAGGCAACCGTGAAATAAGCTTCAAGTGTACCGTAAGGAATGGACCTTTCCTCTACGAGACGTTTGTCCTGTTTGTGGGAAGTCAAAACAGCAGAGTTGGAGTAATTGTAATTTAAATTCTAAATCAAAATTACAATCACGATTACTTACAAAAATATCAAATCAAAATTATAATTACAATTAGGTACTGTAACGGAAATCAATTGAAATTACAATTACAATTACAAATTCTCAACAAGGGATAAAAAATCTTTGGTTAAAAAGGAAAAACATCCATTGTGTTGGAAATCACCAGATTTCATATCATATTACGGGAAGGCATAGTTGAGTGGTCAACAGGCTGGGGCCGACCAACTCAGGTTCTCATTGATTTGCCAACAGGCGATATAGGCGGAAAAATACAATGGTGCAAAGACAAATTATATACTTAGAATTTCACTACGGGTTTTTTCCACATTTACAATCAATTCAATAATATTCAATTACAATTACAACTAATTCCTACTTTTGAATTCAATTACATTTATAATTACAGGATTTTAAGAAATTAATTACATTTCAATTACATTACAATTACAATTACTCCAACCTTGTATGAGAGAGAGAGAGAGAGAGAGAGAGAGAGAGAGAGAGAGAGAGAGAGAGAGAGAGAGAGAGAGAGAGAGAGAGAGAGAGAGAGAGAGAGATGCAATGTACTATTGGTAAATGTACAGTACAGTATGAAAAGTTTGAAAACAGTTCATAATTCAATCACTCTCCCTAATGACTCTTCTCTCGTGACGGATGAGATACTGGATGCGTTGTGACTTTACATACGTTAATCTATCATGGAAACTCCTATTCGCCCTTAACCATCCAGTCATTTGCTGAACCTCCTCCCTCTGGTAAATCAGGCGATGTGTTTACTTGGTTACCATTCGTACACAAGGAAACAATATGACTCGCGTATGATTTAATCGCCAGTTGTAATTATCCAAGCCAGACTCACACTCCATTCCTCACTGCATTATCAATATTTTTCCAGTGGTTCAGTTTGCCACGGAGGCTCCGATACTGGCGCTGCGTGACACGGACGGCGCAAACAGCCCGAACCCAGAGGCAGGTGCTGGCTGGCCTTGACTGATGCTCTTATACCTTCCACTAGTTCCGGTCATTAGTGGGCTCTCTCTCTCTCTCTCTCTCTCTCTCTCTCTCTCTCTCTCAAGACTCGTTGAATCTTCAACAACAGCTTTGATCAGTATATCAAGATAATTCAACAAAACACAGTACAGTACCTAGTTATGGCGAGTGACATCTCCAGCCAAGGAATGAAGGGAAGCTTGGGCACTCCCATTACCACCAAAGGAACACTATACATACACGTGGATGAGTGGCTTATGTTAGCGGTAGCTTTCTACAGCAGTGCAGGTGAGCGGAGCGCTGTGGTGTGAAAGCAACAATGAAAACCGAGGACGCCGGGCTGCCACGAGCCTGCTAACACCAGGGAAGGCCGCTTGTACTAACGCATAGCAGCTTCTCTCTCGTATTACGCTAAACATATGATTACTTCCTCGGTTCAGATTTTGGTGGTGTTTTTATTGCTTCCGCCGCTTATATGAGTGAGAAATAGTGAATGATTAATCTATATACTTTTTCCTTCTCCAAATAACCTTTTCTCCTTTGTTTGTTAAGATCACACACACACACACACACACACACACACACACACACACAGTCAATATAACTTACACCACAGTAAAATTCGAAACAAAGATAAGAAAAGAACAACATTGTAGCCTGATTATAATAACAATGATAGTAGTAGTAGTAGTAGTAGTAGTAGTAGTAGTAGTAGTAGTAATAATAATAACAACAACAACAACAACAGACGCATCAGTAGGAAGAAAAAATCTTGAAAGGCAATATGAGCATGAGGTGATCTTGGAAAATTATTACTACATTTACATTATAGGGTAAGTAGGAAATAGAGGAGGCAGTAGCCACCTGCCTAAAGGATAAATACTCCCAGTGAGGTCTAATAGCACTGGTGCAGGGGATGCTTTAAACTTATCATCAAAGCCAGCTGTGACCTCACTGATTGTTCCCTTAGTGTCTCACAACACAAGGGGGCAGTCACAGCCAACCCTCTAAAGACAACTCCTTTTCTTCACACAAAATTACCTACAATAACTATACTTGCATTCCCCTTAAAAAAAAAATAATAATAATAATAAAACAAAAATAAAGAAAAAGGAAGAAAAGAAAAGAAATATTCTCTCCCATTAACCTTTTCATAAGGACTGGCAACTCAGTGGGACCTTTTCTTTTTTTATCAAACTTCATTTTGCCCTTCACTAGATCCTTCTTACATACAAAAAAAAAAAAAATTTCTCTCATTTACTCATTCTCACATGATTTGCTCTGCATCTTTCTCTGAGTCACTCAATGACAGCTTTACTAATAGCCATGCTGCCGTGCCTCCCATTTTTTATCATATCAATATTTTCAACAATAAGCAATACATCCTGGTAATGCAATGATCAAATATAACTATTTCAGGTATTCCTGCTTTGGAAGGGAGCCAGTTCATCTCCTTGGATGTCCTTGAAACACTCCCCAGTGCCGGCCAATAACCGCTGGCAAGCTGACCTTGCCCCTACACCCACGGGCACCACACTCTCCAGGAGATTGGCCCCACCAACAACTCTCATCAGGAGGGCCAACCCGATTGGAAGAAGGCACAGTGGGTCTCTAGTGAGAAGAAGACTGCATAATGGACAGGTGATAGGCAGACCCATCGCAGGTGTTCGCCTGGCTGGTTCTGGAATGGCATTTGGCAGGCGGATTCCAGCACACATTGTGAAAAATAGAGGGAGATGGAAAACTCTGGGACTTGCTACACCCATCAGACAATATGGGGCAAAGGACGAGGGAAGAAGCAACATGGTGGACAGGCTGAGGCTAAGAAGTAGAAAGCCAGTAAGGAACAAAGGACTTACCAACATGAGACAAGACAGCTTGAGGAAGGTGGAAGGAAGGCAGGAGTTGAGGCAGCTCCGGCTGGCCTCAGTACCTGCAACACTTGAGGTGAGTAGGTGTTTCTTCATGTCTGTCTGTTGTACTTTCCGCCAAGCAGTAAATATGTACTGTACTGTACTGCACCAGGGATATTCCACCCATAGAAAAGAATTGATAGCAAGCAAACTGAACAAAATTTAATACATCCTATGATTATTAGATGTCTTTAAATGTTTAAATCCAGTCTCGGGTGTAATAAATAGGAGTACAGGACCAGTTTGTAGGGGTTCTGATAGTGCCACAAAAATATACCCCAACACATTGTCTCGTTCCCTCTACCGTCTTTTGACTGCAGGTGGATGGAAAGGTGGCAGGATTACAGAAGATGCCAGCACAGTATGCTTACTATGGGCCGGGAGAGCAGCATGGCGCCTACCTCCTGCACCGTGCTGGGGGAAAGATCGTCAGGGTCACCTATACTGCCGACCAGAGAGGCTTTCGACCCAAGTTTAGGTTGCACATCCATCCCCATTCTCTCTCTCTAGATAAATAAATCTATCCATAAATCAATCAATCAATAACACACACAGTTATTCCCCATGAATTCATTGAATGTGAACATCAGTTTTACATGTACAGATTGGAGGAAGTGTAGTGATTCCATGAGAGAGTAGAGCACATCACAGCAAATCACAAGATTGCAATGTCTGTATTACTACAATCAGTCTTGATGCATTTTACTACAAACATAAATACATGTATTATCTTTCTACTGCAGATCCTTTAGTAGCAGTGCAGAACTCAACGCTTTCCTGCAGCAGCACAGTGTCTCCTCAGCCCAGCACAGCAGCGACACCTCCCTACACACCATTGGTGGCATACCTATTATTGCTCCCGTCCACGACAACTTTTTGAATGATGCCACACCAGCTGCTGATGGAGGAACTAGTCTGTTGACAACACCCATTGGTGACCACATTGCTGCATCAACTCTACATATCCCTTCTCCAACCACACCAGCAGATAAAGCCACCTCACCACCCACAGCCTCCACCACCACCACTACTATTGCACCGCAGAAACAAGGGACTGCCACTACACAACCAGTTAAAGACTCTGCAGCCATCACCAGTGCCTCAGAGGAAGCCATTGCCATCCTGACACTGCCACAGGATGATACGTCCACCACATTGCCACAAGAGCCAAATAGTGTTACCACCCTGACACCAAGCCTTGGCAACACTACCACCACCGTATCCACTGGAGATGACAATTCCACCAATACTACACCATCACCAGCAGACATCACCATTATCACATCACCTAAAAGCACTGCAGGTATCACTGAGTCAACTGATGACTTTGCAATCAACTTGCAACTTGATGAACAAGATTTGACATCATTTGAAGACATCACCACATCACCGACAGAAGCCATCACACTATCTGAGGAAACAACCCTTGTCACTACACCACCAGGGAACTTAGCTACCACCACTGATGCACCTTCGGGCAGTGTGTTAGCCATCAGTGAGGGGCTCGAGGGGAATGTGGTCATCACTCTTGTCACTGATGCCACCCCTGACACAAACAGTGTCAGTACCTTTGTACCTGATGTCACCAGCTTCTTTGATGGTGATGTAACAGACAATATATTAGAGGACATCACCCTCACCACCGTACCTGATGCTGCCTTCACAGATTCACTCAATGACATCTCTTCTCTCTCTAGTTCTGAGGAAACTTTCACTGTCCCTGATGCACCCACTCCTACCCTCACCACATCACTTGATGACGACTCCAGTGAACATGACACCACCACCCCCACCACTACAACCACTCTTCCTGACAGAACATACCCAGCTACTTCAGTTCCTGATGACATAACTACTGTTTCTTCCACATTTTATGACAACATTACTGCAACAACAGATAATCCCTCCTCAACCACTCTAAGCACCAATGCCAATAATACTCATACTAGTAACAATACCAATGCTGCCACTATTACTGACAGTGGTGCAGCTACAACAAGCTCCTCAATTGATACTACCACACCAGGAGACATAACCATCACCACATTGAGTGAAAACATCAACACCTTCAGCCTTACAGACACTACTACTGAGGCTACCATTACCACCACACAGACAGACAGCACCACTGTGACTGGGAATGACATATCATCTTCACCTTCATTACCAACACCCAATGTCACCATTCCCTCTGAGGAAGAATAAGTCTTCACTACTCCACCTGCTGTGTCATTCTAGTTAGGCAGGATGCTCTCTCTACTTCAGCTTTAGTGCTGCAATGGAAGACAAGCACATCCCTCCAAGAATGAGGATGGCAGGTAAACTTTAAGGTAATGAGGGATGCAATGTCACCTTCATGAAACATTTTTGTAACTGCTGATTTTATTCAAATAAAGTACTTTCCTCTGGCATAACTGTTTTCCTTAAAGACACTCACACAACATGCCCCCACCATAAAATTGCTTCAAATGTGGCTAATCACTCACCCAACCATGTCAGAGAGAGAGAGAGAGAGAGAGAGAGAGAGAGAACCTTATCTCCTTTTTGGAAATAATATGCCTCCTGTCTCTGAAATTCTACATGAAACTAACTTTCATTCAATTAAAATTGTGATTGATCATAGGTAGTCTTTAATTTAACACAGCATATCTACACCACATTAAAATGGATAGTTGTACTTACTTAGTGCTCACATCATGGAAACCAGATCCATGCCTTCACAGAGATGATTAAGTGAAAGGGGAGATTAGTTTCTCTGGTCAGCATTTCCACTTGCCATTACACATTGATGTTTCCAATACCTCTCAACATAATGGAGCACTTTGCTTATAAAAATAACAACAAAATTTGTACAAACATGCACACGGACACACTTGATCATATTAATGAATCACTTTACTCACTGATGACATCACAGATTGCTACTCAAATGCTAGTTCTATTTGATCTGAATGTTCTGTAGTCCTTAAAAACTTGTTCCATATCAATGGAAAAGTAGGTCGGATTTTACCTGGTTCTTCTTTTCCTGCCTTTATTTCTTCATTTAACCAGTGAAGAAAGTTCTTTGAGAGATTCTGGAAAAAATGGACAGCCAATTATTTTTCAGGCTTGCACAGTCATTTGCACCAAACTACAGCTTATTGTGAGTATTCCTACCATTGATAAATCAAACTGAAAGTTTATCATTACCTTGACAAATCAATCTACTAACCATTTAAAAACATGATAAAAGAGTTGATACCAAGACAAATTTCTTTAGGGTTAAGTGACACTCAACTTGTGTATGTGTGTACATATTTACCTAATTGTATTATACAGGAAATGGACACTATGAGCCTTGCACATAGCGTCCAGTCACCAAATTTCCATTTATCCAACTTTTCTTTAAAATCATGTACATTGGTTGCTGTAACAACCTCCTCACTGAACCCACTACAAAGTTGTTATCTAGTTGTAACATAATGGATGTTGTCCCATCTGCATCATCTCAAAATTTATCTAGCTTCATCTTCAAACTATGCTCTGTTATTGCTTCAACTGCTTCTGTGTCCAAAACATTCTTAATTTGAATAGTTTTACATGGAAAGCTGTTTCTTGATGTCCTTCTGGCATAAGCCTTTCTTAAATTTTTTCCTGTACCTCCTTGTGGTTTGCTCATCCCACAATATCAGGTCCTCTCTATCAGCTTTCTCCAACCCTTTGATAATCAAAACATTAATAAATTATATACATAAATGACATTGCAGATCAGTGTTTCTTAACCTCTTTACCACCATGCCCCATCTAAGAATTTGTCCTTCCTTGCATCTATGAATACAATTAATTCCCTCCTATATTTAAAAAAGAAAAAAAAAATGTAATGACTTTTTACTGATTAAGAATGGGTCACATTATTAGTGGGATACATGGCAATGACAGTCACAAATATAATCAGAGAACTTCCTGCTTTTTCTCAAAGGCTCAGGGACCCTTTGGAAATTTCTGACGCCACTCAGTCCTGCAGGAGGGGGGGGGAGAGAGAGAGAGAGAGAGAGAGAGAGAGAGAGAGAGAGAGAGAGAGAGAGAGAGAGAGAGAGAGAGAGAGAGAGAGAGAGAGAGAAGACTTACCTTCCAACTTTGAAGATACTCATCAGAAAACTTGAGCCATTTCTGAATCTCTGTGAATCGCTTGTGAGTTGATTTAATACAATCTGATATACTCCAGAGTGACTTCTTTTTCCCTGCATTGAAGGAGTACACAGCCTTCTCCCGCAGTGCTCTGAGGACAACATACCACACTGTCTTCACCTTCACAAGGCCAATGGTATCTTCATTCTTGTCAAGGTAGTAGAAAACCTCTCCTTCACTGTCTCCTTTTCTTCTTACCTGAAATGTACAGTCATATTTACAACCATCTCATTCTGTGAATAATGTTCCACCATAATTCCTGATTTCACACTAGTATAGGATAAACTAATGCACAAGCCTTAACTCCAATTCCTCCCTACATTATATCAATATACATTATATATATATATATATATATATATATATATATATATATATATATATATATATATATATATATATATATATATATATATATACTATATATATATATATATATATATATATATATATATATATATATATATATATATATATATGTAAAGTATACCCCCAATATAACAAACTATATTGGGCAGGGGGGGCAGTTATTTGTTTAAGCCAAAAAGTTTGTTAAGCCTGATAGTCATTAAAAGCAAATTAAATAACAAACCAGGCTCATAATATCAGATGGTTCATTCTTTAATCTGTATACGTAAATATGTATACAAAGACTGTATTGCATGGAAAAGTAATGCATATGTGATTACTAATATTACTAATAAAGTTAAGTGGACTACACAAGAGAGAGAGAGAGAGAGAGAGAGAGAGAGAGAGAGAGAGAGAGAGAGAGAGAGAGAGAGAGAGAGAGAGAGAGAGTATAAAAGAGCAGTTGTACTCCCCTATAATGAGTAACAAACTTACCATTGCCTTTTGGTCCATAGCTTGAGTGGCAGGTATAATGGTGTAGGAGGCAGTGTGCAGACCCAGAGCAGAGCACAGGTCCAGCAGGCGGTGGGGTGGGACAGCCAAGAGGCTCTTCTCCTGACGGCCAGTATAAGGGGATGTCATGGATATTATCACCACCTGTGGTTTGGTCAGGTAACTCAAATTGACAATGTGTTGGCTCTTAACCTGCAAGATCTCAGCCACCAGTGTACACCTTGTGTGGTGGAGGAAACTAAGCAGTAGATGACGCTTCCTCACGTCTAAGGATGCAAGGGTGTCACAAACAGTCTTGGCAATAGCCTGCAATAAGGAATTATATAGTGTTGCTATTATTTCAAATGAAGCACACACACACACACACACACAGACACACACACACACACACAGACACAGACACAGACACAGACACACACACACACACACACACAGACACACACACACACACACACACACACACACACACACATAATTTTACCTGATGGTATAATGGTTAGTGGTTAGTGTAAAAAATTTGTAGCTAATCTGGCATTGGTTACAGAGGCATTTTGAAACCTAAGAAGAAGACAGGTAGCAGACAACTCAAGAGAAAGAATAAAAACACAGAATACCTATATAGGTGAACTGTACATATAAGATGACAACTGAAGCATTTATTCACAATTCCCAGTGTTGACACTATTATAAAAATAATGATTAAACAAAATCAAATAAATCAATGAATAAATGAAGGAAAAAAAGGAAAAAGACACATCATCACTAATGAATATTTCATCATATTAGCTTTGTTAATGATTAGTGAAATAATTCAATGCCTCTATTGTAGTTACCCTTTAGATTAACATTCCCATTCAGCTCGCACTAACATTTTGAGAAAAGTGAACTAAGCATTTTACGGACAAGTGTGACAATCAAATTCTAAGGAATTGTTGCACATTTGAAGACGTTTCACCTGAATGATCAAACAGATCTTGATGACCCAAGGCTGCATAAGAATAAGATGATGATTCAATACATAAAACTAATTACAAATAATATGTCTGAAAATGTCTATCATGAGGATGGACATTTTCACTACAATACTTTTTGTAAAACTATTATTTTCTAACACACAAGATGAGACGACAAACTAAGGAAAACAAAAAAAAGAGAGAGAGAAACATGACTGGCTTTGAAAAAAACAGCATACTAATCCTGCATTAATGGATCCAACCACTATGTATTGTGGGGAAAGATAAACAGCTATTCAACCATATGAGTCATGATATACATATAAGAAACAAGAGTGTTCAGTGACTGACCTTTGCATACACATATCTGGATCCTTCATACAGATCAATATCATAAGATCCTCTGATGAGCATGTGAACATTCTTGCTTCCCACAATGAGATAAAACTGATCATCGATATATCTGAAAGTCAAAAGAGCATGGTATTTTAAGCTTTTATTTGTTAATACACCTTGAAAGCATGCTATAACTTTTAAAGAAAATCCCAAGAACAATTTGAATGAGTAACGGAGAGAGAGAGAGAGAGAGAGAGAGAGAGAGAGAGAGAGAGAGAGAGAGAGAGAGAGAGAGAGAGAGAGAGAGAGAGAGAGAGAGGAGAGAGAGGGTTATAATGCATTAACTGAACAATCTAACTAAAACAATGTTAGTTGTTACACTAAAAAAAAAAAAAAGGGCATCTAGAACATTTCAAGTTTGACGGTTAAAAATTATTTGTTCAAGATGAAGTGGAACCATTATTGACACATCACTTTGCCAACTCTCCTGACTTCCACAACAAGTATGTAATAGCATCTCAGCATGTGTCCTTAATCCATTCCACAACCTACATTGCAACCCAACTTAGGTGCCAGCCAGATCTTTATTTCCCATTAGCTCAATAGGAAATTGATTAATCCATTCCAAGAAGAATAAAAAATGTGATCAAATTTGTATTGAAGCCAATAGCATAATTATAGAATACTAGAATATGAAATATTTAAATCATTAAGGGTCAGTAAAGGAACTGAAATATTCAGTCAGTGGCAGCAGCAGCAGCAGCACCAAGAGAGTGAGTGAGGATGGGAGAGCGTGGTTGGTGGTGGTACTAGTGAGAGCACTCTATACACACACACACACACACACACACACACACACACACACACATTTCCTCTGCAGCAGCACTGAGACACCACACGCCCTACCTCCTTCAATCCCTGAGGCAACAACAATACTTCAGTGTCATTTGACATCTCTCTGAGCCAGCCAACAGTCCAGTCTTTGCCACTGCTCATCCAGCTGGCCAATGTCCCACAAATGTTTTGGAGGGAATGTCAGCTTTGAAGAGCCTCAATGAGGGTGGACCTTGGAAGGCAGAGCATGACTCTAAGGTCAGGTAATCATCCCTATATGCCATGACCTAGTATGCAAAAATAGACAGTCCAAACAACAACAACCACCTCTGAATATTGTTTCTAATCTGCCGACTCAAAACCTCCCAATTGGGCAGGTCATTCATGAGCCTGTCTGCCTCTGCCTCAGGTCTTGCAGCAACAGTTGAAGTGGAAGGTTGTTGCACTCATGTATGAAAGCATCTTTGTTTACATGTTTGTGTGTATGATATTACCCCTCATCAGCCCATACAACTGTATTTTTGCTGAAAACTTCAATGCCCACCACACGGAACACAGGCATGAGTTAAACCTCTCCTATGTTATATCAAAGATGAATAAGACAGTGGCAGCATAAAGCCAAATTAATTCATTTTTAAAAAATCCATTTTGTTTTGCCATTTCAAAAGCATCCATTCAGCTTATATGAGTTCGTTTGCTTCATAATTTGCCTTTTTGAAAATAAATTAATCTTTATGAAAACAAATTCTAGTACAATGAAACATTAACATGTGATTATTGCTATTATCATTTGATAAAAAATATGTACAGACTTCCAAATAAGTGTATACAACATACAT
Organism: Callinectes sapidus; assembly: GCA_020233015.1. Classification (NCBI taxonomy): domain Eukaryota; kingdom Metazoa; phylum Arthropoda; class Malacostraca; order Decapoda; family Portunidae; genus Callinectes; species Callinectes sapidus. The sequence continues at coordinate 16,526,974 of CM035181.1, forward strand.
GTAAAAGATTTTCTATTTTCTATTTTCCTTTTTTCAATTTTTAAACAAGATTTAGTATTCTGAAATTCTTAAGTTCAGAATTTCAAATAAAATGTTGTGAGGCAATAGTACACAACATCAATAACAACAGAGGGCAGTGGTGGTGGTGGTGGCAGTTCAAGCATTAAGGCATCAGTGTATATCCTCCTTAAAAATAAACACAAATAAAGATATGTTGAAAACCCATAGCCTCCTTACCTGCAACTGATGTGAGCTGCCTCTCCATTTAACTTGTCCATACACACCACTGAAGTCGCTTGGCTGGGTTCTGCTATGAAGTACTCCCGCCACTTCTCATTATTTTCTGGTTGCTCATCATCTTCATCCCCAATACCACCAGTGAATTTCTTGTGGCCATAAATAACAACAGAGCTCCAACAGCTCTTTTTGCTCCTCCACTCCAGGACGGTGGCACCACGGGGAATCTGGGAAAAAAAGTTATGTGTTGATTCCAGAATTAATCCACATTCAATCTACTTCAAATACTGGGAATCCATTACACTAGAGGAGAAATGAGAATTATGTTACAATCCTGCTCCCACTCAGCCACACTCAGAAAGCTGTCGGAGATACGAGTACATGGCATTCTGCTTCCTTGTTCACCTCAGTCACATTCAGCCAATGTCCAACATATTTCACCATCCCTTCAACTCAGCTCATTACTACCTCAAGCAGACATTCCACCCTAAAAGTGTTGGTCTTGTCTCAGGACAGTATACTGATAGATACTTCACTTCCTGTCTGTCTGTCTAGACAAAGGTAGTAATATCCAATAACCTGGCATTAGCCAGATTATATAATAGTACCCAAACTGTTCAGGTCTTCAGCAGATGATTGCCAATCTGCATCAACAGCAAACGGGCAGCACCTTGCCTGGTACGCTGAGCAGCATTATGCCACAGTAGTTGTTGCCGTCCTTATGTTCCCCTTCCAGATAGGGATGACCCACCTCTTTTTCCAGTCATGAGGAATGGTACTTGAATACCATACAGCAGTCAAGACAGCATGCAACCCACAAATCATGGCCTCACCCCCAGCTTTGAGCAGCTCCGCACTAATGTTACAGATGCCAGCTGCCTTTCCACCCCTTAATTAATTGTGCCACAGCAGCCCTTTTGACATTATCATTAGAGGATGCAGTTTCATCAATGGGTGGATCAGCATCCAGCGTCTGTAACCCTGCAGTCTGGAGTGGTCCACTTAGAGGATCCACCATGAACAGCTGCTCAAAGTACTCAGGCCAATGAGACATCTGCCCATCTGTGTTTGATACGAGGCAACCATCTGCTGTTTGGAGAGCGCTTGCCTGAGGTGAAGCCTTGGAGTGGAGATTTTTCAAGGCTTAATAGGCTTTAAATAACACTTGATATGCTCAGTAAGATCCCTGACATACCTCTCCTTGTCTCTTCTCAGGAGAGCTCTAGTCCTACATGACAGAGCCCTGTACTGATCATGGTTCCCAGCAAGTCTGCTAGCACGACTCTCCTCAATACTGTCCAGTGTCTCCACCAAGGCGAAGCCACTCTGTAACCTCAGGTGCTCCCCAACACATTCCTTGGCAGCCTCAAGAGTCTAACATTTGAAGGCATCCCATAGCTCCTCAGGGTCCTCAAGGGTATTGAGCACTCCAAACCAATTGGAGATTGTCACTGCATACTCTTGAGTACATGTCAAGTCCTTCAGTTTGTCCAGATGAAACACAGTGTGGTCACATCTTGGAGGAGTCCATGCCATACCATGCTAATCTTCTCTGTATCGTTCCAATTTTAGTATATGTTGCAGGTGCCAAGTCTGCAACCCCACTGGCACCTCAAAAGTTAAAAACAGGGGGGTGTCCTCCTGCCCCTCTCAAGATGCAGTCAGGCAGGCCCAGGCCCCTTTTATACCTGGCATCAGGGAGGTCTGCACGGTCAAACCCCAGAGCAAAACCTGGTGGCAACTGTGAGGGTTTTATACAGGGAGGGGTTGCAAGCCCCATCCCAACCAGCTAGGTCAGCCATGGGCAGGGGTACTGCTCTCCCTGAGGGAAAAATCATATCATATCAGTCCTCAAAAAGGCTGCACATCCACCCTCCACAAAAAAAAAAAAATCATAGGGATTTAATGATTACAAACAGGCACAAGAGATTTGAAACAATGGTGGGAGGAGTGAAAAACATGGAAAAAAACATGAAAACCTTAAAAAAACATGAAAAACCTTAAACACCCTAAAAACATCCTTAAAATCCCTATAAACAGGAAAAACCTTAAACACCCTAAAAACATCCTTAAAATCCCTATAAACAATCTTAAAAATACCTCTGCTGACTGGCAGGAAGGCAACGTCGGCTGCCCCATGTGTTTGTGTTTGAATTGAGAGGCCGCGTTCGGATTAGAGGTGAAAATTTGTTCGCCAAATGTGTTTGGATTGGGAAATGTTCAAGTCAAAGGGTGTTTGAATCAAGAGGTACCACAGTATGTTATGTCTACCTGTGTTTAACTCATTTTGCCTGTAAAGAAATTTTTTCCCTAAATATTTTTGAGTGACTTCTGCCTATGAGGTAAAACACCTATGACAAACTTGCCTATAAGGGAACCCCACTGTATTTCATAAGATCAAGAGGCTATAGTGTTTCTGCCCTACCATAAAAATATCATATCATCCCATCAATCACAACATGATCACTTGCCTTGGTAACAATGATGTTGGAGGTTGTATCAACAATAGTATTGGAATCAAGCAAGACAAAGATAATGAAGTGATATGCCTAACAATACAATTATCTAGGTAAGAAAAATGTTTCCTTCTTCTCACTGTACAAATTGGCACACCCTTCCAAGTCCCCAGCATACCATCATTCGAATATCCGCATGTTTGTTATAGATCTTGTCATCAGGACCACTCCTGCCCATCCGAATGTCAAGGAGATCTGCACTGCACCCAGATGGTAGAATGTCGCTGGGAACAGGAACACTGACTATACTCAAAAGTTTTTCAGCTTTTTTCGAATTTGCAAACCTGAGAAGTCTGTGGATAGGAGAAAACAAAATTTTACATAAACTAAGATAAGATACCAAAATCTTTGACTTCTAGACTTACAGTATCCATCACAATATATACAGTGACACCATTTAGTCTTATAAAAGGAACATAGTGGCACTTACTCCTCAGCTCTTTGGCTCTCCTTGGTGCCTACAAAATTAAACTCCATTTCGCTCCATAATTGAGGGCAGAGGCTGTGGTTGTATGCCTTTGCCACCACACCATCAAGCCCCGTCTGCACCATCTTGCACGGCAGGAGATCCTCCTGTAACGTCTTCAAATGTTAACTAAATGAAGGTTTAACATTATTACAAGCACTAACACAAACACAAACATACCTATACACACACATATATATTGGAAAACTCATGACATGACTTGATACCAAAAGTTTTTAGTTATTTAGTGTTTGTATGTATGACTGTTTTTTAATTTTTTTTTTATTTATGCAAGGTCCAAAATCCAAACGAATTTTCAATTTACATTTTTTGTCATTTATTTCAACATTTTACCAGATCCATTTCCCCTCATGACTTTTGGAGCATAACCAATAAAAAAAGTCTCCATTTTCTTCATCTTTTTCTACCTATTTTATCCAAATGGCATCACTGCCATCTCCTCATCTCTAAAGCTGAAGCCTATTCTCATAACTTTGCAAACAACCAAATACTTAAAATACAGTCATCTTTCCTTGACTTGACACTTTGACTGCCACATGGTCTATCTTTCATTAACCCATTAGCTGCAACGTCTTCCAGAATTTGCTGCGTATAGCTGCAACATACCTTCCAGAAGGCATTAGTTATTCTGAATTAAATGCAACATCTCTGGTGCTCATTTTTACATGATTTTTGGCAGTTCATAGGTTGCCCATCTGCAACTATTTTGCTAATGTTTAGTTAGTTTTTTGTCCCCATTGAGGGAAGACATCATTTATCGGCCATGAGGGCCAAAACACGCTGTTTCCATGCACACTTGAAATCATCACCAGAGCTAAACAAAGGGAAATATTGAGCTCATATTTGGTTTACATAAATATCTTAATGTGTTCTTTTAGATCATAAGATAAAAAATGTTTCTTTGAGGGGTAAAAAAGGTACTACTCTAGAATTACTGCTCCATGCAGATCTCTATAACAGCTGTGGCACAGTGCAGTATATGTAAAATACTTACCGTTTCTGTAGGTTTTGGTGAATGCAATGTCTAACGGAAGTCACAACAATAGTACCTTGAAAAACAACACATCGCTCCAGAATCTAAGTCCAGACACGGTATTTCCCTTATGGTTCCCAAAGCACACTTAGCCCACACACACCCCCAACCCTTCAAACAAGCTTTGGGGACTGGGGAGAATCGGGGGTTTTAGGGGAGGAGGCATATATGAGTGATATATTGAGTTTCAAACATCTAGATAAATTTCCCTAAATTTGGGAAAATTTCCCTAGAAATGTAGTATTCTGGTTTTGGCTGTATTTAGGAATTTCATTAGGTTAGGTTGTGCTTAAGTTAGGTTTGGGTAATTTTTTTGGGGGGTCCGGGGGGGCATAGCTCCCCAGCTAGCAGGGGGGGTCCATGGGGGGGTGCAGGCCCCCAGCTAGAATGAGTGTCTGGCTTTTGGAATTTCATTAGGCTATGTTAAGTTAGGATAATTTGCCCCTCCTGGCTAAATTTAGGGATATCTCCCTACATTTTTTAAACTCCATATGTCACTCATATATGCCTCCCCCACCTAAAACCCCTGATTCCCCATAGTCTCCCAATCTTGCTTGAGGGATTGGGGGGGAGGGGGGTGAACAGGGTGGAGCAGTAATTGTAGACAAATACCTAAAAAAATTGCACACCACAGGGCATCCAGAAATTAGGCTGCTGCAGCCAACAGGTTAATTACCAATCATTGTGACACATGTATATGCAATCTTCAATTAAACATAGTATACATTTTTTTTTTCGGGGGGGGGGGGGGTTATCTTATGCATTTCTTGTGGTGGTGCTAATAGTTTGGTACTACATGTATTTCAATAAAAGGGTTAACATCAGCAGGATGACAGCTGATATTGAATATGCATGTAGTATATTTACTATGATACCAATATATAAAAACCCTGGGGGAAAAAATAAATGAATAAATAAGGAGGAAAAAAAGCCTTACTCACATTACAGTCTTCCCTTAAGGAAAAAAATGAACCAAGAAGGGCGGCTAACTTAGCTTATGAGATGAACTGCTAAAAAAACTTAGTCATAGGAAAGGAAAGACAGAAACAGGAACATGAAAAGTTCCAGAAATACCACTGAACGGGATGGAAGGGTAACATTTTGCTTCAACGTGTAGAGGATAAAGGTTAGAGGAAGTTGAAAGTCTGGCGCAGTGAGGCAGCAGGAAATGAGGTGGGAAGGAAGGCTAGTCCAGAGGAGAAATCATGAGAAATACAATATATAAGTGGTGGTATGCAGACCTATCCACAATTGATCAGAATAACAAGCAATGGGCTACTCACTGCTATTAACTGGTGCGACACCATAGCGGTGGCAGGACCAGCAGGCTTGTAAAGTAATGTTTTTCTCGGGTTTATACGTTTGGTCCATTTTATTGGGGAGGACTTCGGCGCTGATTATTTCGGGCGGCCCCGCATACTACTGGTCTCATTGTTCATTAATATGCACACTTATCATTACATACCTATAATGTCTTCATTCATCGAATTATTCAGTAATTATGAAAAAAAGATATTTATCATTTACATAAAGTGTACCGAAATATCATTCTACGTAGCTGTAGGTACTACGTACGTATATTGATAGCTATAGATAGGTAGCTATACCTGCTTAAACTATATCATCCATACTCTAATCAAGTGACTGTATTGAAGACCAACATGATTTATGCTTCTTTCCTTTCATTCCCTCAGCTCAGTACGGGAACAAACATTGTGAATCGAGGATTAAAGTTTAAACACACATTATATAGAATAGTAAAACAATGTGGATGTATTGATACAAAGACAATCGACTCGTACTCTAACTATAACTAGTACACTTGTGAGAAAACTGTAGTATACATTACGAAGCCGAATACAGTACAGTGATGTCATTGACAGGGAGACAAAGGCGATAACAACGCTACATACTGATACCGTTACATGTCATGTTATGCTGGGGAGAGATGAGAAGGAAATTAACAGTGTTGTAAAGTAAATAAAACATTCACAAAGACAGCTGATGCGGTTACAACACACGAAAATAAAGAAAAATACAAGAAGATATCCGATCTGTATGTGGCAGGTTCTGTAGGAAACATAAATATACCAATAGATTCCTACCTATCATCTCCAGACTGTTGACTCAACACACACACACACACACACACACACACACACACACACACACACACACACACTATGTATATAATTGAAAATACCTTAAAATACCTGAAAAAATAACTTCACAATATGAAAAGAGGCAATATAAGGCCGGCCACACACGTGCAGTTTTAACTGACAGTTATGACTGTTCAGTTATAACTGTCACAGTTCAAACTGACGTCAGTTAAAAATGAAATGCACACACACACACACAGTTCAATCCCTCCCTTTTACCATGGATTCCGAGGAGTACGATCTTACCGCTCTTGGTGTATTCTTTGTAATGCTACAAGCAAATAGAAAAAAGAAAACTAAGAAGCGTAAGCAGTGGTGCAAAAAGTGGTTACTAAGGCGAAATCAATGTTCTCCTTGCGATAAGCGCTTCTCAAACTATTAATTTTAATCAAGACTGACTTCTTAGTGGCACCAGGCTCAAGTTCCTCCAACTTCTTTACTAATTTGCTATAGGCAACATCTTTCTTTGTGCGGTCATGATACTCTTCACTTTTAACTTGCCACAGGCAAGGTTCAGATCGATAGAGTCCAATGAATTCAACAATCACTTGGTTTTGTTTACGTGCCATCTCAAACTGCACTCACCACTGCACTGCACTCACCCACACACGCTCAGTTCAGTTACTCCTTTCAGTTAAAAATATGGAACATTGCATTTGTCGCAGTTTAACTGTACAGTTCTGTTGAACTGACGAAATGAGCAACTGAGATACCCACACACGTGCAGTTTTAACTGACAGTTTTAACTGAACAGTTATAACTGTCAGTTAAAACTGCCCGTGTGTGGCCGGCCTAACAGTACAACAGCATCACACACACACACACACACACACGATCATTGTGTCTTGCTGATGGAAGAAAGGATAGAATTTATGACCGAATAATAACAACTTTACTTTCAAATTTTAGGTTACGTTAGAAGTCCAACAGTAAAGAGAACATAATAATTAAGAAATAAACAAGGCAGCAAATAGTTTACCTTGTCCTTGGCTGTTTCACCATGGCCCAGCAGACATCAAGGAGGACCAGCAACTGTCTAGTCATGGGGAACTGTAAGGTCGGTGGAGGAGACGCTGAGGAGAGATGAGAAGCATATTAACAATGTTGATAAGTAAACAGTATTCACATAGACAGCTGATTCTGATACAACACATGAAAATATGGGAAGCTGCAAGAAGATATCAGATCTGCAGGTGGCAGGTCCTACATCAAACATAAATATACCGATATATTTCCACCTATCATCTCCAACCTATTGACTCAGCACTCACTCACTCACTCACACACACACACACACACACACACACACACACACACACACACACAGAGAGAGAGAGAGAGAGAGAGAGAAACAGCAAACACGGTAAACATACAGTAAATCATGATATAATATGTAAGATAAGAGTCAGGAAGGGGAGGGAGCAGGGCCCGCCATTATGACGTCACAGCTGATGACGTCACAGCCTGGAGGCTCCGTGCTCTTATTTACGTACGTATTTTAGGGGAAACCATTTTGAAAATGACCTTTCGAAAAAACGCTTTCAGACCAAAGATTTGGCCATACTCCGGCTGCATAAATACTCTAACTAATTCACAAAATACAAACAAACTCTAAACAACAGTAATTGTAAAGAATTTCCACTAGAAAAAAAGGATTTTATATAAATATGACCCTTTTTAAAACTCGTTAAATACTCACTCACTATCACTTCAAAGGAACCAAAAGCAACTTCAAAAGACTTGACTAGTTATTTTCAATTGTTTTCAACACTTTGGAGTGAGTTAGAGGCAGAAATAAATCATTCACAGGCTGATAAATAAACTTTATCACCGCTAGAAAAACACTGTTACCCTCCACTTATTTCACTGAGCTTTACGCACAAAACACAGTTGAATATGGACTATCTTTGGCAATGAATAAGAACTTGATACTGCCTCAAATAAAGAATGGTCTTGGGCGTTCCAATTATTTTGGCGCAAAAAGCCGCCCTTATTTACGATCATAATAACGCCAACCACAGCTATCTCCACCCCCCACACGCATGGCAGACCTTCAAAACAGCCCGCAGTACTCATAGAAAGCATTAAATTTTACTGTTGAGCCCAAATAAATAGTCCAAGCATAAATGAAAATGTCCTTAAATGAGCTGGCTAGCAGGCAGCCGTGGGCGGCGGGGGCGGCGGCGGCGGGGGGCCCGGGTTGGCTCACGAACCCCCCTCATATCTCACTTAACCCTTCATTAAACTTAAACTTGACCACGAAAGCTATGTCTGAATGGCTAATATGCAAGCTTAGTACAATGGCTGCATAATGTGGCAAGATGATCTTATAATAATGAGTGATAAGGGTAAAAATGACCAATGAAATAAGAATCCAAGTTGGCGCCAGGGTCTGTGGAAGGGTAGCCCCCCATCCTATAGAGGAGTAACTCACCTAAAATAAACATTGACACGGTAAAGCCTTGTATCACAGTGGCTGTAGTCACCTTGACAACGTATTCTGTGATTCCATCTTGCGGCTTTAGTCCACTTATAAGATGACTTGGACAATGAATAACCACCAGCAGTCTTGTTATTCTGTCCTTAGATGCTTAAAAAACACTCGTGAAATACGGCTTGTCCCTCCAATGAACGCGATTGGAACGTAGAAATCGTCTTGATGTCACTAGAATGGTAATGAAATACTTCAAATACCGTATCCGTTCTTCCAGAGGCCTCTCAGTAGGTTAGGCGCTTCTAACCCGCTCCAACCCTCCACCACAACACAATGAACACAGCCTGGCCCAGCCAACGCTGGCCCCACCCCTCCCTGATCTGACGTCAGGAACCAACACATTTACCAACAGGACACAGGCTAACAGCAACAGTCGTATCTTGTTAATTTTATATTCATACAGTATGTACGCTAAGAAATCAAGAAGGTTAGGCAAACAATAGAGATAAACATCAAAACTTTCAAATACCTTAAAAAAAAAAAGAAAGAAAAAAAGAGAGAGGATACGATAGAAAGACAAGTGGAAGGTCCTTTATTGCACTCTGAGAAGTAACTAGATAGTTCATTAGTTACATAGTTAAGCCATAGTTAACATGCCTTATTTCTCCTTAAAATCGACAGGGTAAGTCAAAATCCACATTTTTTGACATCAATTCACCACATGGTTGGGGGAAAAAGAGGATTCACACGCATGCACTCACTCACTCACGCACACTCTCACGCAATTACCTCCCCCCCCTCAGCCACCACCACCACACCACCACGAATGATTATTGGTGTGGTAGTTATAGAAATGGTTTATAATGGTAATGGTATAACAACAACTATTACTACTACTGCTACTATTATTACTGTTTTGTGTGTGTGTGTGTGTGTGTGTGTGTGTGTGTGTGTCTTATTCTTGGAAAGTGAAAGGAAATGAGGGCTAAAATTAATGAGTTGATAATTCACCAAGATTAGAATACTGAAATAGATAGAAAACACGAGATGTAATATTTTTTTCACCTATACAGGAGAAAAAATATATTGGATTTCTTGTATATATCTATCCACACTGAAAATTAAGAAATATCTATCCACACTGAAAATTAACAAGAAGAGGATTATATAAATAGGAAGTAACTCGAGGGGAAAATAATCAAATCAACTTCCATACTCTTGTCATAGTCGCCTCCCCCCTAAAAAAAAAGTCATGGAAAAAGTAGAGAATGAAAAAAACAGGAGGTTTCAATTCTATTAACAAAAGATCTGATCCTTTCTCCGACTCTGTTACTCTCTGTTTTTTTTTTTTTTTCCTATTTTTTTGCTTGATAGGAATAGAATATAGAAAAGTAAAAAAAAAAGCTAACAAGTAAACACCCACCCAAACAAACAAATAAATATACTTTTCCATTTCGCAAGTGAGAGAGAGAGAGAGAGAGAGAGAGAGAGATTTAACTCCACAAAACACGCAATAAGAACAACCAATTCTATTCATTAATGACGGAGGGAGGTAGGGGGCCCCTAAGGGTTGGCTGAGGGTAAGGGACTCTATCACTGCTGATGTGCAATATGAGGGGATTGCGTGGTGATTGGTTCCCTTACTCGAGTATGTTGTTACCGTGGCAAAATTTAGTGTCCTTGTTCTGCACAACTCCAGCAGGTGTTTCTGAACTTCAAAATGGCAGGAATATGGAAATAGTTTGTGTTAGTTTGATTGGCAACTGATTATCATCATGATGTGGTTGGAATCTGCCCTTTCAGGTGTGGGGTGTGGGTGTCACCACCAGATTCCTCCACTGATGCCACTCACTTCACCATAAATCACGGGCTTGCCATATTCTCCAGTAGCCCCGTCCGCTTCATCTCCTTTACCCTTGTTTCTGTCTGTCTGTCTTGATGTTTCTAAATCAACTGGTTCATTACCAAATTACCGAAATCAAACCACAGAACCACAGAAATATCTATATCTATATCTATCTATCTATCTATCTATCTATCTATCTATCTATCTATATATATATATATATATATATATAT
>CM035181.1:16537941-16559717 GCA_020233015.1 Callinectes sapidus
GAGAGAGAGAGAGAGAGAGAGAGAGAGAGAGAGAATAACTTTACTCTCAAATTTTAGCAAGATCATATGTCAAACAGTAAAGAGAACATAATCATTCAGAGATAAACAAGGTACCAAATAGTTTACCTTGTCCTGCTGATGGATGGAAGGATAGAATTTATGATCGAATAATAACAATTTTACTCTCAAATTTTAGCAAGATCATACGTCGAACAGTAAAGAGAACATAATCATTAAGAAATAAACAAGACTGCAATAGTTTTACCTTGTCTTTTCCTGTCTCACCACAGCCATTTAGACATCAATGGGGGTCAGCTGGCTAGTCACGGGAAATTGCAAGAACGGTATAGGAGGCACTGGGGAGATATGAGAGGCAAATTAATAGTCTCGTTAACATTCTTGATAAACCCTTTTCCCTTTTATGATCATCAAATTCTATCTTTATGATACAAATTCTATCTTTATGATACAAAATCCATCTGAACAGAAGTGATTTTCTTCTTTTAGAAATTACGTGTTTTCCTTAACCCCCAAGAATCCACAAGGATCTATCCTGAGGCTACAATTAGAGTGTGGTATGCTATGCAAGGTACATGGGTGCACTGTGTTTAGTAATGTGCAGTAATTCACATTACTAACAGTACAGTGATGTCATTGACAGGGAGACAAAGGCGATAACAAAGCTACATACTGATACCATTATATGTCACAACCAAAGGGAATGAATAACTTAACACGTACATTACTAACCCTGCTGGTGTGTTAATTAATAGAGGAATACAATAGACGAACACATATCCTGGGTGCCGTAACTAGATAGCAAAATAAACACAACACACATTTATACTGTATACATACTTTGCAAAGGCTGGAGCCGCGATGATAGCGAGGCTGCAGCGCTGATGTGAGAGAGAGAGAGAGAGAGAGAGAGAGAGAGAGAGAGAGAGAGAGAGAGAGAGAGAGAGAGAGAGAGATTAGTACATTATTATCACCTTAGTCTACATTTTTATAATGATTTTTCTTTTGATTGTGAAGAGCCTATATTATAAGGCAGCTAACAAATAGAAGTGAATAGCAACAATAAAGGAAAGACAATGTTGATAGAAAATTTATTAATGGGACATATCTATATCATATTAGTATAATGTAGTGAACACATGGTCACTTAAATATGCGTAGTGTATGTATTTTCTAAATAGTCAACTACACATGCAGTGGTGTTTTAAAGATCAGACAGACATGATTATGGTGATGGCAAGTGTTAATATATACTGTACATGTGTTATTACATATTATACAGCTACAGAGCCTATCACAAGTACTTAGACCTGCATAATGGATTCTTCTAGCTTCCCTCATTCCTTTATCTTGCAAGTCATTGTAAATACACATCAATCATCCTTCTCTCTTCCTTGTTGCTGTTAATGATTTGTTTTTTCTTGTTGTTGTTTTGTTAAATATTTTCCTCTTTGTGTGATTATTTTTTCTAGATTTGCACACATCTGAGTACATGTGTATAATAAAACAATTTGAACACTAATGAGATTACAGCTAACTATTAATACAGGTACTGGTTCCCGGCAGATAAAGTACATGCATTGAGATTCCTTTTTAAGAATCCACAATGAAATACTTGTGTCTTTTAATTCTAGCTCCCTCACTCCCTTATCTTCTAAGTGTGTCATTTTAAATACACTTTTATTTACTTCTTCTTCTCCTTTTCTTCTACACACACCTGCATACATTATAAAAGGTAACTAATGATACATAGACATAGCCTTATTTAACCTATATTGTAAGTTGCAGTAGATGCAAAGCACTGTGTTTCTCAGTCCTATATTCTGAAATGCATTGCTCCTTCACCATCACTGCTTTCCAAAGACTCTTGTTGAAGATAGACTTTTTTTTAAGGATGTTTTTTTTTATGGTTTTGGTGATGGATTGGCAACATTCCTAGTTTAATGAAAAGAGAAATTGTCTTGAAAATATAGCTAGTTTTCTCTGGGGCCTTGAGATACTGTTGTGGAGAGAGAGCAAAGTGTTTCTGAATACTACCTACTTGTGTTAGTACAAAACTGGAGGAAAACTTTAGGAACAGAGGAAATAGCCCAATATAACATCATAAAATCACAGTACAAATTTTATAAGGTGCAGAAAATTTTTTAAAAATCACTGAAGGAACAAATTAATTAGATACATAAAATAAAAAATCACTTAGGAAACAGTTGAATTAGTTCAATCTAATATGATAAAATCATAGCACAAATTTTATAGGATGCATAAGAATCAGTAAAAACATCTAATGATTTTGGTGCACATAAGATAAAAAAAATTTGAGAAAGTCAACTCCAAGATTGGATGAAGAATGATGCTATATATGTATTTGTTATTCAGGAAAGTAAGCAATGTAAATTAATAAGTTAATGATTGCATGTATGTATCAAAAATAGAATTATTCTAGGATTATTATCCTTTGAAACTTATACCACAGTTGTCACAGATTCTGTTCCTTTTCCTCCATCTATCATAAGTGTATGCTTCCTGGCCATCTCTGCAATAACAATTCTCTCTCCTTCGATACATAACTTCAATGGTTTGCTTTGCAGTTTCATAATAAACCTTCTCCTAAAATCTATACCTAGTATTATCTGAGATGGCAAGGCTTTATTTTCACTGATTACAAAATTATGAGAGTAAATCTTTCTTCTAATCTTCAGACACAGCTTATTTCGTCCTCAAATTGACAAATTACAACATCTGTGCTCACTTTGCAAATGACTTTATTGAATGGAGAAATGTGTTTATTTCTGAGACTGCCAATAGCACCATGCAATATGAGAGACAGTAGGTACTCCTGACCCAGTGTCAATCAAAGCTCTTGCCTTCTATGTGAACTTCAGTGAAAACATGCCTCATGTCACAACGTACAGTGACAAGCACTACCGATTCATGGTTACCTATGTGGCGCTAGGATTAAATTGGGTTTTTAATTTATTATTTTTTTATTTATTTATTATTTTGTGTTTGTCCTCAGCAGTTCTTACTTGAATGCAATTTCTTTAGGCAGAACCTATGATTGTACCGCGTCAAAACACTTGGTTTGTGTGCCGTTTTCAAGATCCTTGATCCATGAGCAAGCGCTGTTTATACACCTAACTAACATTGGGTACGGCTTGACTTCTCTCTCTCTTCTCCACACAAACTTGAGACAAACCAATCAAAACGGAAACATTATAATTTGTTCTGTCCGCGATGGCTTCAGCTATTTCCCCGGTACTAATGCGAGGAGGAGGAGGAAGCTGGGAGTGACTGCGGCACTGTGAACACTGTGTTGGGTGATGCCCAAATAATACCTATGACTACTATCACATCATTCACACGCTTAATAATGATGACAGTAGCAACACAAGAATAAGAATTACTACTACTACTACTACAACTAATAATAATAATACTAACTGCTGCTGCTGCTGCTACCACTGCTATTAAGATCCCATACCTACACACTTCCATTCTTCATTCTTTTCCCTCACTATTAAAACTTAGTACTTTTATTGGGGAAAATACCTAGAAATGGTCAACAATAGTGGGAATTGAGGAAAATCAGGTTTGTGTCTGGGTCCATTAGCATAGGGGTGGGGGGGCAGAGGGTGGGATGAGACAGATCAATTTATTTAAGACTCAGTCACTGCTATAAGGCTTTTCAGGGATTATTTCTCCCTTTTTGTGGTTGATGGAAGCTTAATTTGATTCTCTGACTCTGTAAATACAAGGCAGTGCCGCTCACTACCTATGGGTTTGGGTGGAGGGAAGGCTTGGCCTGGGGGCTATGGGTCTCTCTGAGGCCTTATATATACGTAATGCAATCCATTTTGAAAATCGATACAAGAAAGAAGCTGCCCACACTGACCTACACTATGTTTTTCACTGGCATAAATACCCTAACAAATTCTCCCACAATAAAATCATAAGTCCGGTGGTCAAGAAGGCAGCGCGCCAAGATGGTCGGTGTTTGTTTACGTTTTACGGCGCCGCACAACACCCCACAGATCAAGATGGGAGAGACACCCACACTACATTATATTACGGATTCTAAACACATACAACCACCACTGAACACACACCTAAAGAAAACACTAACTCCTCCTCCTATAAAGAACTTTCACTGCGATGTATGGCCACCATTAAAAATAGTGAATGGGAAATTACGCACAGCTGCACATCATGTCATCGAAAACTGTTGCTTGGGTGATCATATTTTCCGTCTTTTAAGTCCTATATCACACACCAGAACAATCCTAGTGTGGAAATTAAAAATAAAGTTTGTAGTTCATAACAGGTTTTTAGTGTTAGGTTAGGCAGAAATCAAAATCACAGTAAGACCAGATCTTGTGGGCAAAACCTGACTTTACATCCCATTCCATGAATACAATGTTACAACAACGCCAGCTCCACTTATAAGAAAGAACAGATCCTGCTACAATGGCAAAGAACTTTTTTTTGGACCTTTTTTGGAGGGACTCATCTCCTCTCCCTTCCCCCTCAGGGGTCCCCTATGCCTCCCAAAGCCATCTCCCCCATTATAATAAATCCACAGCAAGCCTTTAAATCACCTGGAAACACCTGCAATACACTTGATATTGCCTTAAATATGCAGGACAGGAGGGTGGGCAGGTCGCCCTGGGGGGAGCTGCGGCACGGCTCACGGCCACTCACCTGGCCTGGGCATGTTAGGTCACCAAGATGGGGGGGGGGGGGTGGGGTGGTGTGGGGGGTGCAGTGGTGTGTGTGGTTGTACTGTGGAGCCATGACATGCATCCAGTTGGAACTTCTACATAGTATTAGTTTTACTCAGTAAAGACTTTTAATGATTTTGGTGCACATGGGGTAAACTATTTCTGGGGAAAGTCAACTCAAAGACTAAATGAAGAATAGTGTAGGAGTAATATATATATATATATATATATATATATATATATATATATATATATATATATATATATATATATATATATATATATATATATATATATATATTACTCCTGTCCCCGTGTCAATCAAAGCTACTGTACTCTTGCCTTCTATGTGAACTTCAGTGAAAACATGCTCCATGTCACTGCATACAGTAGTGACATGTCTAGGGCTTTCAGATAAGATGTCTCCATTAGGTGGTCTCCTTTAGCCTATAAATTCCCATAAATAAAATAAAAAATAATAATAAAAAAAGAAAGGTCTCCCCCCACCATTCTAAACGTGGCATATGAGCAGGGAAGTTTGACCTGATTGACACACCTCACTTGACCACTAGTCATTGCTTTCTACTCAGTATATATAGTTCCTTTTAATCCCCAAAGCTCAGTCTTTGGAGATTTGATCATGCAACATACAAGCGTGACAATTTCATAATTCCAGGATGAATATTGTAGCCCATTGTATATGTATGTGTGTGTGTATATATATATATATATATATATATATATATATATATATATATATATATATATATATATATATATATATATATACACACACACACACACACTGGGTGACCAGCAGGTGACCATGGAAAATAACACACTTTTTTCAGGATGGCAGCATTTAGTTGTTTTACAGAAGCCAGTTAAAAGGCAAGGCACTTTATTTTATTTAAAATATCTGAACTTAGTCCCTTCTCTGATAATTTTCTATTTTTCAAACATCTCATCTTCAGAGGCCTAAGGATGATTTCCATTTTGTGTTTTTATTATTGTCACTAATACCATCTTTCCAATTAAAGCCTAATGGAAAGCTTGATGAATTTCGTGTAATGACTGTCACTACACATTGAACTCATTAGTAGGACACTGTAGAGAATACAATATGTTACATTGTTACATTCATAATTTAGAGTAAGATCATTACCACCAGGCCTACATGATTCTTGAAGTCAAAATTATTCATAACCAAACTGATAATTTACCTGAGGAATTTGAAGGCTAATGCTTTTTTTTTTTTTTCTTGTGTGCAAGATCGAGAACTCTGCCACTCACCCAAGTGTCAGGATACCTCCTTTGAGGTATCCTGACACTTACCTTATCTTCTTTCAACAAAAGCCATTGAAAAACTCATGGCCATTAATGGAAACATTGGATGTGTAACACATTAATTGTTCCAGAACTACACAGCTATTCTCAGGATGTTACAATTTTGATCTCTCTGTAACACAAAACCTTTCAAATTCTGACACTGAACAACTATAAGAGCACCTTAGGAAACGTGGAATACCAGCCAGATAACACAAAGAATTACTGTCATGTTATGATCCCTAATTCTGAGATTATACTGCTACAATGCTTTTTGTCATCTTTTTTATTCAGTGACTGTATGTATCTGAAGTGTTTGATGATGATTATGAATGTAAATGGAGATAATAATCAAATAAATAGAATACACATTCTGGCTTAAATAACACACATATGCACACACACTGATGGAACAGGAAAGTTTTGTGAACTATCCTGTCATTCCTGAGAGGCTTAGGTATAGCATAGTAGGTCACACACTTTAACAAGACCTGACAGCATTCTTTGGTTTACCCCTTGAAACATGCATTGGCAACCTAATCCAGGCAACAGGCCCCTGGGCCATGTTTGGGCCACCTTGCAGGCTTGCACCCCCTCTTCCAACCCCCCCAAATAACAAATAAATGTAGTCAATGATAATAAATGTAAACTAAACCTTTAATACGACTTGCAGTAATCAAAATGTAATCACAGGTGGCAGTCAGAAAACTTTGAATTCTGAATAACTTCTAATACTTTTAACTGTTCTGGCTGGGGAGAAGATAGCTGCTGATTGGCTCTGTAAAATTTGCTGTTGGTTTAAAAAAAACCATCGGGCAGTGAGAAATTTCTTGTGGACCGCAACTAGTAGAAATTCAGACAAGGTGCCACAGGACACATGGGAGGTGCTCATGGGGTGCAGGTTGCCAATGCCTACTATAAAGCTTAGACCACAGCAGATAGATGGTGGAGTATGATTCATTTTAACTGGGCCTACATTCAAATGCATTCTACCAAATGTGATCTCACCACCCCCTTCCCAGGGATCAATGAGACAATTAAATAACAAGCACATTTTAGCTAGGTGCTCAGGTTTCATGTCGTATTATGTCCTGATACGTCAACTCCACTTGGTCTGTCTGGCCTTTCACCTCAAGAAACCTTTCCCACATCACTGGGTACTGTGGACGAATATTTTCTACTGCCACACGTTCCTCTTTCACTTCTTCTGCCATCCACAAAATGAAGGATTCTGCAAGTACCTGAAAATAGAAATAAAGCTATGAATTACATTTCATTTTATATTCCAAGTTCAGGATGAATATCAGACACATGAGTCAGGCTTGTTAAGGTATTTCAATGGCTGCTGTACCCTTCATTTTATGATATTGACATAACATTATGACAAAGCATTAAATATCACCAAAGATCTTTCCATGTCAGAAAATTAATATGTAAGATCAGTTCTTGATAAGATAGTAGATGATTCTTAAGTATTAACAATCAAATGACAAAGTAAAAGCCTTAGAATGTTACTTCATGATCATTCCAAAATACAACTCAAAGAAATTCAGACTTGTTTTCAATTGAACACTGAATTTATATAATTTTATAAGACTTTTGTTGTAGTTATTTAACTGCTACGACCTACAAAGGATAACATTATTTTAGAGACACATTTATCAGTGAGGTCTAATAGCGCTGATTCAGAGGATGCTGTAATTTATCAATAAAGCCAGCAGCTGTGACCTCACTGAACATTTCCTTTTGTGTCTCACAACACAAGAAGACAGTCACAGCCTGCCCTCTAAAGAAAATTGTCTTTCTTCACACAAAATTACATGCAGCTAACTACACACATTCTTCACACAGAATATGAAATAGAAAAAAAACTCAATTTCTACATATCATGTTTGGGAACTGGCACCTAAGTGGGCTTTCTTCATCCCCTTTTTTTGCACTTACTTGGTTCTCCTCTAACAAAAATAAGCATCAAATTTTGTCTGCAACTTAAGTCAAATTGGTGTACAGTAGACAATTTTTTTTTATCTTTAAGGATAAAAATAATGAAAACTCTCTTTCCTACCTTCCATCTGTTCAAAAAAGAGCTGGAGAACAATAGCCACTCTTGTATCTCATCAAATCTCCTGCGGCAAGAAGTGATACATTCTTCTATGTTCTGCTGTGGTCGCCGACGAGAAGCATTGAAGCCATACACCACTTTCTCCCTCAGTGCTCGCAACATTATATACCACACAGTCTTTGCCTTGACTAGCCCAATTGTCTCTTCATCCTCACTGAGGAAATAAAGCACTTCCCCCTCCTCATGGTAACCGTGTTTCCCGTGCCGGATCTGTTTGGGAAAAATGGTTCAAGTTAATGAATTGACTTGTGTGATATATCAAACTCTTGCCTTTGATCTTTGCTGCCTTTCCCCCTCTGAAAAAAAAAAAGGAAAAAAGAAACACAAGAGCTGAATACTACATTAAATTTTCCTTTGTTACCTTCTACAATTTTTGTTACACGCATAAAAAGCATTTTTTATCATGTTTTTCAGAATGATTGTATAAAGTGACAATTACAGGAATAAATCAACAGTTAAGAGAGAGAGAAATCAGGTAATATATGAACAAGTAGTAGACAGGTATTTCCATGAAGGCAAGGGAAACCATGAAAATAAGTAATTGAAACTCACCTCTTCTCTATATTTCTGCACATCTCCTGCTGAGATAACAGTGTAGGCTGGGACAGTGAGGCCAAGGCAGGAGAGGAAGTCTAGGGTGTGGTGGGGAGGAAGAGCAACAAGGCTTTTGCAGCTTTGATCACCAGCTGGTGGTGTGAAGCCTATCACATTGAGAAGTGGTGTTTCCAGGTTGCTCAGGTTCATTATGTGCTGTTTCTCAGGCTGAAGAAGCTCACAAATGGCTGTACATTTGGTGAGATCAAGGAATTTCAGCAAAAGCATCAAATGTTTCTCTTCAAGTGCATGAAGAGTATCCCACACACATCTAGCCACAACCTGTCAGGAAATTGTTGGATATAAATAACAGAAAACCTCTTCATTTGTGAAAACTGAAAAAGATAACTAGATATATATAGATTTTTAGCACATTTTTTTTAAATGAAGTTCTTACCTTAGCAACAGCAAACCGGTCACCGATATATTTGTCAATGTCCTCCTTCTCTTTGATAATCATGTGAACATTCTTGCTTCCAGTTATGATGTAAAATTTTCCATATCTAAATCTAAAAAAAGAAACAATGTGTAATTCTACATTCTCTATAAATAAATTTTGTTTACAACTTAGCATTATCTCAATAACTACACATCTAAGGAAAGAGTCATCTATCCTGGTATGGACAAAAATTATGTCCATAGTGATATCCATAAGAGTCTTTATATGAAATGCAAGTGGGATATATTTCAAATATCTTTTTCCTTGGCAATTGAACTTTTCAGTCTTTTTTTACAGGTGAAGGTGCAGTGCTATCAATTTATATTCCAGTGCAATTTCCCCTAAAAGTAAGTGTAGCCAAAAATTGTTTGAGATTGTTTCCATTCATATAATCCCAAACAGCATTCTATTCATCCCTACTAACATGTAAAATCAGTCTTCCTTGCTCCACAGACATCCTTCTTCTGTAGTTACCATCATCAGCAAAGATAAATTCACTGCAAGGCTTCTTACTTTTTAAAGAAAGTTAACCCCAGTACCACACTAAGCTAGTTCAGGTGATGTCCTGGTGAAGAGGTGGAGGTGCAGTGGTAAAGGCACAAGATACAAACTGACTCCACCCTCCATGGGATATGAATGAAGTATGATGCAAACATTTTAACTCAGGCATTTATAAACCAAGTAGCTAATGAAGGGGAAAAACCACAAACATTCTAACTCAGGCATTTATAAACCAAGTACCTAATGAAGGAGAAAAACCAGACAGACTGACAAAATAGACAAACTAGAGGGAGGAGACAAAAGCCCACCTTGCACTGAAGTGTGCTGCTTCCCCATTGATCTTTTTCATACAGACAACCTGCTGGGCTTCCTCCTGATCCTTGAGGAAGTATTTTTTCCACTCATTGCTTTCTGGCTGCAGAACGTCATCTTCATCACCAATGTCTCCCGTGAACTTTCTATTGGCATAAATCAGAACATCCTGAAAGGTCTCTTCTCCACTGCCATCCTTCAGCTCCAACAAAGTCGTGCCTCGTGGGATCTGCCCAAACATACAAAGTACATTTTTTTATTTTACATCTCTCCTCAATATAATTCACAAAGAAAAGTAAAGTGAAGCATGAATACCAAAATAATAAGTTCAAGGAAATTAACCTTTTCTGAAGAAATAGCACAACTTTTACTTTAGAAATAACACCTGGAAATGATAACAATATAGTTGTTTATACATAGACTTTCATTTTTCTTTAATTACATAAATGATTGCAAACTGTCATGAACTCAAAGCTCATACACCAACACTCAACCTGCAACAGAAATAATGGTGCTCCTAGAAAAGGGCTATAGTACCTATTTGAATCTAAATTCTAAGTAAAGTGCAGAAATAAAGGTGGAAACCAACTCAGAAACTATGGGTTACTTGTTTTGACTTATCATAAATGAAGACAGGGCAAACAAAGAAACCACTGAAATATAAGACAAGTAGTGGAAAGGACAGGGACAAGTAAGGAAGATTAAGGAGCATCTTTATCTTCCAGTGCAATCAGAGGATAACAATAGTGATGATGTGCATTATAAGTGTTTCCAAGCCCAGTTGCCAGCTCACCTTCTCTCGAATGTCTGAGTTGTTACTGTAGATCTTGTCGTCGGCATGATACCCGCTGACTTTTATGTCGTGAATGACTGCTTCAATGCCCTCTGGAAAGATGCCTTCAGGAACATCTGAACTGGATACTTTCAATAACTTCTCTTCAACCTTCAATTCCGCAAAATCACGCAATCTGAAATTGTATCAATGACAATTTCTCTACATACAAGAAATAGAAGAAAGAAGAATATTGTTTCTGCTTAACATTTCAGTAATAATCCTGGCATGGCTTTATCAATATTAACTGAAAAGTATTAAAGAATAGTGTAAATATAAGGAAGACATCTAACTCCATAATTTTTCCCTTGATTTAGTATAAATGAAAAGAGGTTGTATTAAATCAAGTCATACACTGGAATGATCAAGAAGGAAAAGGTGTGGCCAGAAAAAGTTGTCAGAATAGTAGATAGATAAATTTTGTGAAATTTTCCATTAGGAGGTTAGATAATGTTTCTACGGTAAACTCTTGTCATACTGAACCACATTACACTATATTTTGTTTTAATCAAACATATTACCAACAAACCATCTATTTAGTTTATCAAATAATCAATGAAACAAATGTTTCTCTGCAAAAGCAAAATCACTTACATAACTGTTAAATTTGGCCAGTTACAATAAGGGTACCCACTCACAACACCATACTGGAACTTAATTACAATATTTCCTTTAATTGCAATACAGGCTTTTTGAATTGCTATCTAACAATATCCAAATAAGCTAATAGTCAAGGGTACTTTATGATCAAATTAAATCACACCTAACAAATTAATGTTACAAGCAGTTCCTTTGCCCTCTGCTAAATAAGATTTACTTTTTGTATTTGCTGACTTATTTCAACAAACAAAACATTGAGAAAAAAATTAAATAAATAAAATAGGTGTGCTTGGTACCTGGAGGAAATTGTTTATTGAAATAATACCATAATGTCAGCACATCCCAGGATAAGTTCAACCTACCAACATCATGGGTAGAACTTTAGGTTAGCATTACTTTTTGTGGCATGATATCATAGCTGGTCTATCACTTTCTTCTAACACAATCATTGATAATGCATGGCCATTAACAATCACTAAGATCTATGTCACTACGATCGGTTAATGACTTAATAGCGAGGTATATAAAGAAACAGTAAATTAGGTACCTGGTAGCAGCTGAGGCGTTGTGGTGAGCAGACTCTATCATCCTCTTGACTGCCACTGACATAGACTGGGGAAGCTCAGTTGTAGTTTGGTGTTTCTTACACATGATGGTGTTCATGTCAACCAAGAGCTCCTGGATTTTGTCCCTGTCCTCCATCTGTTAATTCAAGAGACAAGGGCGTAACTTTGATTTCCGGTAAAGCGACACTGGACAGACACAGGAAGCTAAATAGTATCAGCCTCGCTGAGCATTGGCCAGTTCTTTATCCAACACCACCACTTATATGTTGTGTCACAGTTACAACCAGGCACAAACACACTAGTACACTTTGTTATACGATTATATCAATTGTAATGTCCGCTGTTTGGTTGCTATAACAACTATCGCTACGCTCTCTGTCTCTGTCTCTCTCTCGCATTGAGTTTAATATTCTCTAGTGACAAATACTACACACACACACACACACACACACACTATAGTTTATAATCACAATGACAACTTTTTACCCATGCTCGAAGCTTTACAGGAACTTGGCGACGCTTAAGAGATTCTGGTACACGAAAGGCAACCATGTTTTCTTTCTTTCTATTTCTTCTTTTTCAGACAACGCCACAGAATCAAGATGAATGTGTTGAGGTGAGGACGTCTTGCCCTGAATGAACAGACCAATGGACAGGCACTCGGCTTTTATACTCTTCCTGAAAACGTACAATACTGCAGCAGCGAAGCGTTACATAATCCTTGGTCCCACTGAGTGTGTACGTATGGTGGGTTATTGCGTCAATTTTGCCAACATACGTATTGTAGTGTATTTCTCAAGTTGGTGAAATCAGTTTACGTAGTAGGAAGACTACGTGTTGTATTTCATAGTATTTCTTCCTTGTACCTCTCCTAGTCAATATCTCTGGTATTTCTTCCAAAAAGATGCAATAATGATACTCAGGTCCAATGGTGAAGTGTAGAATATGTATGAACTAGGTAGAGTACACGGAGACATTGCATTGATTTTTCTTTGCCAAGTGGCGTCGAAATATTTCCCACTGCCACGATTTCTTCACGTGACATTTCTAAGGAATTATGACCTCAGTTTCTCGTAACTTCCAGCCTTTAGAGAGATGGTGGGGCACATCATGCATCATGTAGAAGGTAGTAGAGAAAAACAAGAGTAACATACGAATAATAAGCGAAAACAAATATCGGTAGCACAGACGATTATACATATGGAAAAACAGGATGGACAAAGTAATCATGAAGCTACTGCTGCTGCTGCTCTTCCTGTTGTGATGATGATGATGATGATGACGATGATGATGCTGACAACTAATGACGCAAGCCGTTGCATATCAATATGAAGAAACCTAATTACGAAAATGAAATGTATACGTATTTTGTAGGAAAATGTTTAATGATAAGATACCAAGAGAGAAAATGAAAGATTCTACAGATAGATCGGTCAACATGAGCTCCTCTCCCTCATTGTATGACCAACAAACGACCACACCCGAATTCATTACATTAACTCAGAAACTCTTTCGTTCCATATTTTTTCCCTTTGAAGAAATTGACTACACGAAAAAAAATAAAGATAAACCGTAAAAGGAAGGAAAGAAACATACGGATCAAGAACGAATATATATATATATATATATATATATATATATATATAAAGATAGATAGATAGATAGATAGATAGATATATTCGAAGTGAGCAGTGAGAGTATTAGTACTTTCCAATGATGCAAGTGATGCTTACGCCTCTACTCTACTGCTTTCAGAAACACTTAGCTGAAACTCCTGGTCTCTAAGGGTGTTTTTATATTTATATATACTGATAGATTAACAATATTTAATCATCATGATCAAAAGTATATTTTTTTCAAAGCCCATATATGAAAACAACAGTGATTACAAGCCCTGTCAGAATTATCAATGACTATAATAACGAATTTTCGCCGGAAGACACACACACACACACACACACACAGACGGATCTCTCTCTCTCTCTCTCTCTCTCTCTCTCTCTCTCTCTCTCTCTCTCTCTCTCTCTCTCTCTCTCTCTCCAGCGCTACGCTTCAGGGGTCAGGGCAGGGTATGGGTAAAAGTACTTCTACTGGCTGGCAGATTGGTCATTTCTTTGCAGCGTGGTGTATGTTGTGTGCAGCTCCCAGAGGACACACACACACACACACACACACACACACACTGCATCACTATGTTAGGAAGGGTCCTTGCAATTAAAAGTTTGGGCCTTCAGGATTTTTGACCTGCACAGCTTCCCTGGAGGTTACTAAACCCTGGCACTCTTAAGGCCGTCGGCGACTTCACAAGTACCCAAATCTTCCTCTCAGATAATGGTGAAGTGTGATGTTCTTATTTATTTATTCATTTATTTATTTTACAAAAGTATATATGCCTCTACTGGTATACCCATATCTGTGTACATATACAGGTACTTAAACCTTGTTGTGTGTGTGTGTGTGTGTGTGTGTGTGTGTGTGTATTCACTGTCGCGGTCACCTGCTGGTCACCCAGCCAGCCTTTTCCCCACGGAGCTAGCTCATAGACCGGGGCCATGTGTGTCCGTGACTCGAACCCGGGCCCTCTTGGTTGAGCCGAGCGTGCTAACCACTACACTACGCGGTGTGTGTGTGTGTGTGTGTGTGTTTCAATGTACCTGACATTTTATAAATGTTTTGCCTTCGGATTAGTGGGAGGCTGGCATGACCTGATTTCTTCTTATATATTGCATATCACTAAGACAATAAAGTCATCAATCTCTCTCTCTCTCTCTCTCTCTCTCTCTCTCTCTCTCTCTCTCTCTCTCTCTCTCTCTCTCTCTCTCTCTCAACCCTTTGTACACTTTAATATGTCGGACAATACATAATAATTATACCTACTGTGTACAATAATACAACATTTCTATAATTTATAGAATAGATGAGGGGCAGCATGCCATTTCTAAGCATAGTTACATAGGTATATGGGCAGCTGCATTAATAACAGTAGTAACAAAAGTATAAGAATAATCAAATGACGGGAAGAAGAATATCTATCCATGTGATTCCTTAATTTTACGTATATTAACTCGTACATGGCCATTCGTTGCCTATCTGCAAAGTCCTTATGAACGATCATATCAAATCTGCCTGTGACAGCGTGAAAACCGGTGCTAATGAACAAAGCAAGTGCGGTATGGAGTCAGAAAAATAGCACGAGAAAGTTTAGAAGCAGAATATTTTGTGAATGGCGGTGTTTGGCATTTAACGATGAGAAGGGGGAACCCAGCGGCGGGCCACCACCACCACCACCACCACCAACTCTACACTCAGTCTGCCAGTAACCGCCGGGAGGGGGAGTAGTGCAGGGTGGCGGAACTGAATGCGACAGATAACTTCTAAGTGATCATAGTGGTGTTTGAAATATATATATCTACTTTATTTAGTTCTTTTTTTCTGTGCGAGACAGGATGTGGCAGCCTACACACGTCCAGGTCACAGGTGAGCAGAAGTTTGATGTCAGCCAGGTGTTTGTGGGGTGGTGGGAGGGAATTAGTCCAGGTGAGGTGGTGGTGGTGGTCTGATCTGCTTGTCTTATTTGTTTGTTGTTAAATTTCTTCTATTTGCCGTTCCTTGATATCTACAGTTTAACTCGATAGTAGGGAAAGGAAAACATGATCAGTAAGGGTTACTACCACTACCAAAAAACCACCACCATCACCACCACTACTACTACTACTACTACTACTACTACTACTACCACTACTATGTACATACCTGCTGCTGCTTATGTTGTTACTTTTACTAAATAATGTGAATTATTAATGTAAATGAGAGAGAGAGAGAGAGAGAGAGAGAGAGAGAGAGAGAGAGAGAGAGAGAGAGAGAGAGGTGCAGGGGAATGGAAGTCTTGGGTATAGTATATAATGAAAAAAAATTCTACCATGGAAGTTAGTAAGCTCCATGAAACTTTCCTGATCCTTCTCTCAGTATTGAACCTCCTGGTGTGCAGTGTGGCCCGTGTTCAAGGTGTCACATTGTTGGGCAGAGAGTACCACAGCACGCTCCACATACTTAAATTGTCATGGGAAGTATTATCAATGGGCAAGATGAAAACACCCTTACTTGAACTACGATCCATTAGTGTAGGTTTGAAGTTCTAGGGATAAAACGTCGAAATGTTTTAGAATATTGTCCTAATGAAAACTCTTCATTTACATTCACCATAAATACTACCACCACCACTATCACCATCATTATAATCATCATCAGTCATCATCATCATCATCATCATCATCATCAACAGCAGCAGCAGCAGCATTATCATAACCATTAGCATCATCAGCACCACCACTATCAATTCCTCCCAATGGCGGACAGTGGAGGGGGTGAGGGTTCTGAGTGGGGCTGAAGGCCTCCCCAATTTCTGTTTATTATGAGCGAGGGTGTATATACATGGTGCAAGGCAGAAGGTACTGTGTATACGGAGCAATGTAACAAGATTTTCTGGAAAAGCTAAATTTCATTCTGTGACTTACTTTGAGTCTTTGAGTTCAATAATTACACGTTTTTAGGAGGGATATAATTTTGTCCCTGGCATCTATCAATAGTAAATTAGTTACTCACCACTAGAGTTGGCTTTGCTTTTATCATCAAAATGCCCTCAAGAACGCTAAGTTTTCGACCCCCTTCTACTAAAGCTTGCCACCAATCCCCAAAAGTATAGGAACTAAGGTTAGCTGCCCCCAAAATTTAGATCCTGGCTCCGCTACGGACTACTCCTCTTTGGGAAGAGAGAGAGAGAGAGAGAGAGAGAGAGAGAGAGAGAGAGAGAGAGAGAGAGAGAGAGAGAGAGAGAGAGGGGGGGGGATAAAGTGTGTAGAGCGGGTGGCAAAGGACTATGGATGTCAGATTGAAGTGTATGTTATGACGTACTGTGCGAATCTTGAAGAGCGACACCCGGCTGACTCATGAACTAGGCAGCGGCTACACCGGAACTTATCAGACGTTAATAATTAGGAATGCATTATACTGGCATGACTAAAGCACGTCTCTGCATTGACATAAAACGTAATAGTGACAATTCAGTAATTACTCATTCATGAAACTGCGGAAGATGAAGGTTACCAGTAGATATACATTGCCTCTGTGGATACTCCGTGCATGGTGAAGTGAAATGAAACACTTCAAATCCCTTTTACGCCAAAATTGATCTCACTACGTTCTGAAAAATGTTGCCGAACGGGACCAAACTATTTCTGAACGTGGTAAACGTAGTATCAACTTTCTAAACACTGTTTTCGAAGTTGATGGATAGGCTCGGATGGAATCGGTCGGCAAGGATGCTTTACAACGTCGGCCTTGTTAAGAAAAATTTGGTCCACTATCCCGTCCTGCAGTTACACTGAGTGACAACAAACTTATAACAAGATAGACGTAGTCCTCACGGAATTGTCGTACTTTGATCGTACGAAGTACGCTTTAGAGGGTGGTGTGGAGGGGCATCACGGCACACCGAACTGCTCCGTTTCTATCTCGTTTATCGCGTTCACAGACAGGCCCAATAACACCGCACAATCACTGGCTCTGTTTTCTCTCTTCCTGACTTCAAAATGTTTATTCGAATGTTTTCCTTTCTCGTGGGTGCCCCGTGGCTCCGCTTGAAGCAGCGTTGCCGGCCTGTGCTGTTATTATTGTTGCTGTTGGTGGTGGTGGTGGTGGTGACGCATTACCACGAAAAACTCGGCCAAGGAATATGTACCTACGCATAACGCCTCCTTGAGCGCGGCTGCTGTTGAATGGTATACAGGAAGTGGTGGGAATTAGTGGACCACACTGGCCAAGGGAAAACATGCTGTATTTTTGAAAAGTGTGTGCGTATATCATCTGAGAAGTTCCAGAGAGAGAGAGAGAGAGAGAGAGAGAGAGAGAGAGAGAGAGAGAGAGAGAGAGAGAGAGAGAGAGAGAGAGTTCTATTTCAGCGAGTCCGTGTAGCAAATGTACTCATACAGTCTTATTCTTTGCCTGCGTATGTTCTTGTGTGTGTTATATTCCTGCTGGCGGTAAGATCTGTGGCTGAAGACATTTCCGTGACAGTTCTACGTGAAGAGTTAGCAGTGCAGTGGTTGTAGCCTCTCTTGGTAGTGCTCAGTTCCAGCAGGAGGTGAGAGGGCGGGTTTTCTGAAAGAGCCAGGCGGGCGGCAGGTGGCTAGTTAATTATATATGAAAGTAATTTTAGACGAGCTTCAAGGTTTTTAAAATGTAGTCGAAGGGTTTAATGTTGAGTGATTCGTATCTTTGTCTCTTCTTATACGAGTTTTTTCTTGGTATTTGCATGCGTATACTTAGGCAAATATGTATATCCTAATGTTTCAGCAAAGATAGAAATATTGAATTAACTCAGGGGGAAGGCTGAAACGGAACAAATTTTGATATACCTACTTAACATTGTATCGAATAGTTCACACTTCATATGTGGTGTAATGCACCTGTTGCTCTGAACTCATTATCGTGACAACGCCACACAGGGTACGAAAACCTTGTACATTGCTCTTACTGTACATAGTAGATAAAATGCTACCCCCCACGTATTGATAAAAAATAACACCGACTACTACTACTACTACTACTACTACTACTACTACTACTACTACTACTACTACTACTACTACTGCTACTACTACTACTACACGTGCAGTTATTATTTGTTCCCTGGTGAAGGCAATGCACACGTTGGCATCTGTTTTACCAGTCTGTCCCAGATAAGATTGAGAGAGAGTATAGTTTCAGCCTTGGGTGTTGGCTGGCTGTGGCTGGATAGCGGGTGACGGAGGGTTGGGGGATGGGGGGCATTGAGCGGGCATAGAGGAGGAGGAGGAGGAGGAGGAGGAGGAGGAACAGGCTCAGCGTAACGGTAAAGGAAGGACTTCGGGTGAGGGAGAGGCATCGTCGGCGCGTGGCCACCTGGTTCCGGTGTGTTTGGTTGTCATTTCACTGCTCCAACTGTCGGTGCTTTCCCGCTAACGCTGTGTCGTCACGCTATCGTTTGGGTCTTTTTCGTTATACCGTATAATTACTGTGTGTACTGTAGGTACAGTAGCTTGTCTTTCAGTTCCCGTCACGATTATACTTCTCCGTGAGTCTCTCTCATTCTACCCATTGTTATTACACTCCTTTTTGTATTTTCTCATAATTTCTGTTCCACTATTAAGTTATTTGTACATTCTTCTTCGTTTTCCCTCCACCATTACCATCCCCATGCTTCCCTCTCATTTGTGCAACACCGAGGCTGTCGTGAGGTGGTTCCTGTGAGCGGGAACTCCATGTCAGCACTCTGCATCGTCAAACGTCTTATCTTGCCTATTTCTAGCAAACAGGCTCTACGTACTATACAGAAGCTATTGTGGTGTTTCCACATTAACAAGGATTTTGTACAAACATTAGAGAAAGCACTTTTAACAACTTTACTGTGATAATTGGCATTAGGAAATATCATGGCGTTTTGTAATATTGGCAACAATTTAACGAGGATTCTGCATCAACAATGGACGGAGAAAACACTTGAAAACATTCCATTTGAGGCTCGAAACATGTTACAATTATTTAAGTGATAGTTTAACCTCATTAGCGGAGAAAACGCCTTTGAAAATAGTCCTTGTGAAATCTAGAAGCTTATCATGACTTAGGTAGTTTAACAGTAGTATCATTTCGATCCCATGAACGGAGAGAACCGCCTTTAGAAAGCAAACATTTTCTTTCCTGAAAGCTATGCCCGTATTCTTAAACACTTTGAAAATTGTTGTGGTGAAAGAGCAAAGTGTTTAAGCACACGGGACCTAGAAACTTTACAAACACGAGCCGTACTATTACTCTGGAAAAGAATAAGGGCAAGGGTTTTTAAAGTGTGGCGGCCGCTTAGCTTACCTCGCGTGGCTGTTGTTGGTGCGGTCATGTCCCTCACCTTGATTCCGAAGGGCTTCTCTCTCTCTCTCTCTCTCTCTCTCTCTCTCTCTCTCTCTCTCTCTCTCTCTCTCTCTCTCTCTCTCTCTCTCTCTCTCTCTCTCTCTTTGCCGTTGTTGTGTTGTGCGGGTCATTCACCGATCTTGTTTATGAGTTGGAGGTTACATTATGTACTACTACACTTGCTCGATAGACTTTCGACCACCGCAAAAACTGGCTTAAGTAACACTGTAGTGGGCTGAATAGTAAAGTGAAACTGATCCTGCTGCTGCTGCTGCTGCTGCTGCTGCTGACTACCACCACCACCTCCTCCTCCTCCTCCTCCTCCTCTTGACTATCTTGACAAGCTGGAGAGAGTTCAAAGAAGTCACCAAGTTGATCCCACGATTGCGAAACAAGCCTTATGAGGAGCGCTTGAGGGAGCTCATCTTGTTTAGTCTAGAGAAGCGAAGAATGCAAGGGGACGTAATTGAACTATTTAAAATATTTTGGGGCTTTGATAACGTAAATATTAAGTACTATCTAATTATTGACAACACCAACATCACGAGAAGTAATGGCTACAAAATTATAGGTTAACGGTTTAGATCAGACGAGGCTAAACATTTTTTCTTCAATTGAATTATAAATGTTTGGGACTCTCCCAGCATTTGTAGTCGACAGCAACAGAGGCTGAACAAGCAACCCGCATTAACCTCTCAAATTACGTACTTTCCGCTTGCATTCTTTTTTGTTATTATAGTAGATAGTAGCATTTCTCCTTCACCCTTTCCTATCACATCTTTGACTTTCTCTCTCCCTGTGATTTCTTTTTCCTTTTCCTTCCTTGAACTCCATTGTCTTCGTGCTTTTGACTCAGAATCTGTAGTGGTAGTGAAGTCACACAGGCAGCCTCGTTAGGACCTGTAGGGCTGTTGGTGTCTGTACTTTCCTTTGTATTCCTTTGTATTCCGTTTGACCCAACTCTTGTGTGTGTAGTAGCACCGTACGAGTGGTTAGTATGTTGTGCGGCACCCCCCCCCCCTCTCTCTCTCTCTCTCTCTCTCGTTCCCCACTCCATCCCGCCTTTTATTTCTCCTCCTCCTCCCCCTCCTCCTCCCCCTCCTCCTCCCCCTACTCCTCCTTTCCTTCTAGCCTGCTTCCTGTACCTGAAGTGCCGTGAAGGAAGGAATGGAGAGAAGAAAAGGAGGAAGTAATGAGGGAAAATGATTGAATGGAAGGATGTGCATTTACGTAAAGAGAGAGAGAGAGAGAGAGAGAGAGAGAGAGAGAGAGAGAGAGAGAGAGAGAGAGAGAGAGAGAGAGAGAGAAGGGAGGGATTTGTTGGTATAGACATGAGAGATGATTTTAGAACCACGAAAGTAAAAAGGAAAAAGAAGAAGAGGAGGAGGAGGAGGAGGAAGAGGAGGAGGAGGAGGAGAAGGGGAAGTGAAGGAACAAAACAAGCATAAGACGGGATGAGAAAAGGTGTTTAGAGGGACGGTAACGTAACCAAATCAAAGGAAGGGAAAAGGTTAGGGAAAAGAGGACAAATCATTGATGGGTGACCGCAGGAAGAAAGAGGAGGAGGTGGATGGCCCATATGTGGTGCGTGGGAGGGTGGGTGTGGGTGGAAATACTGTTAAGGGGGCGTGGGGGGGTTAAGGGTGGAGTTTGCCGCCTCCGCCTCCTCCTCCTCCTCCTCCTCCTCCTTCGCCACGACCGGTCAAGGTTAGCAGGCGAAAGTGTGCAAGAAAGGAGGACCTGTGTGTATGTGTGTGTGTGTGTGTGTGTGTGTGTGTGTGTGTGTGTGTGTGTGTGTGTGTGGGATAGC
>CM035181.1:16569082-16579618 GCA_020233015.1 Callinectes sapidus
TCAGCCCCACCACCGCCCATATATCACCCCCTCTCCAGTCTCCACCACCCTCCCCTCCATCGGTACAGCAGTATATTTACACCACCACTCCAGCCTGGCCATTCCCACCAACACCTCCCCAGCACTGGACATCTGCCGGCCTGCAACCACCATCCCCACCAACACCACCACCACCACCACAACTTCACAGGGAGCCAAAGCTTAAACATCTGCCAGCCCACCAACCACCAACCACCACCACCACCACCACCACCACCACTACTACTACTACTACTACTAATACCACCGTCATTGCCAACACATCACGGGTCGTCATAACACGAACCTTTACTATTCCTACACTCGTTATATTATTATCTACTATCCATCGACACTGCCAGGTAAATTCCTTTGACAAAATATTAAGGACATATATATATATATACCAACACACCCTAAGTATTTCACTATTACATATCTACTACCGCTCGACACTACCATCACTACTACCATTTAATTCCCTATGACAAAATATTAAGGACATATACCAACAGACCCTTAAGTATTTCACGATTACACATCTACTACCGCTCGACACTACCATCACTACTACCATTTAATTCCCTATTACAAAATATTAAAAAGAATCACATATGCCAACAAACCCTTAATTCCTTCAGTAATAGGGACACATTTTTTACTATACGTTTTGGGTACAATTAGATGATTTTATTAACAGTAGGAAAGATTAATGGAGGTCAGAGGATTAATGGCCAGAGTGTTAACTGTAACTGTCTTCATCCCTGTATGAAAAACAGCCCAATAGTATATAACGAAAATGAATATATAAAAAAAAATGTGTCAATATAGTAAAGGGGTTAACTTAAAATCCTTCACACGACACCTAATGACACTATCTAACCTAACCTAACCTAACCTAATGACACTATTTTTATTATTTTTTTATGTAGGAGGGAGTCGGCCAAGGGCAACAAAAAATAAATAAATAAATAAAACAATGAGGCCCACTGTAGTGCATATTAGTAGAGAAACCAAGGATACTTATTATGTTACTTATAACTGTGGACTATGGGAACAGAATACAGACAGACAGACAGGACACGCAAAATCCACGTAGTTGTCCCCGTCAGATAGGGGAGGAGAACCAGCCGCCCTCAGCCTCAGCCTCAGCCTTCACCACACTCTCTCTCTCAAGTCTCCAGCCACACGAGTAATTATAATCCACAGACTCAAGGAAAGAAACATGCTCGCTCTCTCTCTCTCTCTCTCTCTCTCTCTCTCTCTCTCTCTCTCTCTCTCTCTCTCTCTCTCTCTCTCTCTCTCTAACTGCGCCAACACTAACATAATCACGCCTTAAAAACTAGATTGTTAAGAGTTTTTTGGAGAGTCCTTCATTTTTTTAAAGAAAGAGAAGAGAAGAGTATTATTATTATTATTATTTTATTTTATTTTATTTTTATTTTTTATATATTTTTTTAGGAGATATTTTGAAGGAGGTGAAGGGGAGAGGGGAGAGGGGAGTAAGGAGTAAGAAAGGCTATAGCGTGTGACGGATTTGTTTTTCCTTGAGCCAGGCATCTCCCGGGGGTAAAAAAAGACCTTTAACCCGCCTGCTGCTGCTGCTGCTGCTGCTGCTGCTGTTATGGTGACGGTGACGGTGGTGGTGGTGGTGGAAATGGATAATAATTGGTCTGTTTCAGAATTTAAGAAAAAAAACATACTATACACTTAAACCACAAATAAGGACGGTAAGATTGCCAGGAGGAGGAGGAGGAGGAGGAGGAGGAGGAGGAGGAGGAGGAGGAGGAGGAGCCATAAAGAGAAGCCGAAAGAGATTAGCTGCGATTAAGTTGAACACACGACTACATTACCACCACCACCTCTTCATTCCTCCCTCACTCCTCCTCCTCCTCCTCCTCCTCATCAAGGAAGGTCACCACTCATTATCTCAATCACCCACCGCCATGTTTGCCAATCAGAGAGAGAGAGAGAGAGAGAGAGAGAGAGAGAGAGAGAGAGAGAGAGAGAGAGAGAGAGAGAGAGAGAGAGAGAGAGAGAGAGAGAGAGTGGGGAAAAAAGTTAAATGTATTGTACCTATGCAGATGTTTTTATTTTTGTTGTTGTTATTGTTGCTGTTGTTGTTTTTGCTTTTGTTTTTGTTATTACGATTATTATTATTATTATTATTATTATTATTATTATTATTATTATTATTATTATTATTATTATTATCATCATCATTATCATCATCATCATCATTTTTATCGTTGTTATTGCTACTTCTACTGCTGCTACTATCACCACCACAACTACTAATACTAACACTATTACTGCTACTATGATTGCGACTACTACTACTACTACTACTACTACTACTACTACTACTACTACTACTACTACTACTACTACTACTACCGCCACCACCACCACCACCACCACCACCACCACCACCACCAGCCCACCGAGGTGTTTTGGTGCTCCCTGTGGGCACGGCGGAGACGCTTAATTAATTATTTACCTGTCCTCACCTTCCTTTTCTTCCACCTGGCGCCATCGATCGGCCCACATTTATCACCTGAGGGAACGAGGCTGTTACCTGTTGTTCTTCTTACCTGTGCATTTATTACAGCGACGTCTTAATGGATTGACCAAGTAACTCTCTCTCTCTCTCTCTCTCTCTCTCTCTCTCTCTCTCTCTCTCTCTCTCTCTCTCTCTCTCTCTCTTACTCTCTTTCTCTCTCTCTCTCTCTGATCATGCTGGTACTTTTTTTTCTCTCTCTCAAAGCTAGACGTCATTTGAGTACTAAAATTCATATGTTAGATGAGATTTTGAATAAGTATTGTAATAAATGGACTTTTTTGTTGTATAATTTAGTTAAATGTAAAAAAAAGACTGTTCACAAGTACCTTTTCCTCTTTTTCCACAATTCTTTATTATTTTTTTCACTTTCCGCTTTTCTAAATCGTATCAGTCAGATGAGATTTTCACTCACACGGGTAAAAATCCGTGGAAGTTAGTGTAGTAGTATGTAAAAGCGCTTAGCATGTATGTTTAAATCTCCCTTCTATTTCCACCTCTTCATCTGGTCACAATGGCAGACTTTCTATGCTGGAAAAGAATGTTACTACGGTGTGTAGGAACATTTGAATGGGAATCACTCGGGTTTACTGGAATGTAGAGGATGGATTGTACCTTTTCAACATTTTCTCCTCACTTTTATACAATTATGAGACGAGAATTTCAAGTACATGTGTATCATTCAAGCTACTGTAATGTGATGTATAAAAATTGCTGATTAAATACTCTTCTTTTTGTTTTGACATTTAGTTTGTGTGGAGGAGGTGAAAGGAAAACACAGTGGTAGGGAGTTGAGTTTATTTCTCGACCGGTATTTTTTCCCCTGAAGAAACCATAAGGGAAACCGATAAGGAGATAGACTCAAATTTGTGCTTTCTTTTCACCTCCTCCCAAATTTTCTTTTAACCCCTTCGGCACTGAGACATTTTCTTACCAAGAGTGTAATTAGATTATTTTATTGTCATTAGTAAGGTATATGCAGGTCAGAAGATTAATGGAAGGAGTTTGTATTTTTATTCCGCACGTGAGTTCCCGAAGTTAATGAAATCGACAAATGATAAGCAGAATTAATGTGAAAATGCGTTCCAGTACTGAAGGAGTTAATAATATCATGTCATACTATTATCTTATCGAAGAAATATCCCGCTGTTATATTTTCCCGGTGATGTCGATACATGTTCATTAACTCGAGCAAGGAATCCTTTTTTTTTCTTCTTCCTTTCTTTTTCCTTATGGAATTTAGTACTTTTTTTCTTAGTCCTTAAAAGCATCACACATATGAAACTATGATGTTATTTTTTCTTGTTCTTTGATAATATTTTTTAGGAAATGTGTTAATTGCAAGACTGTGAATGTTGATGTAACTCGTGTAGAAAAAAAATGAAATGAATGTTACAGGAAAATGAAAAATGAAAGAAACACGTCATCAGCATAGAGATGAAAGAAATAATGAGACAACACATTCACGGGTGTTCCTTTCATCTCAACACTGCGTAACGTTTGTCGCACATATAACTGATCCTATCTAGAAATTGAAATTATTAAAGAACACGTATATATTTTCCGAGCTGTTATTTTTTTTATGATAACTGTTCAGTATACTCGTATTCATGATTGATGTCCACCAGTCGTGTCATCAAAGAAATTACAAACGATGTATTTTTGTATTATTCTTTCTACTCTTTTATTTTCAATGTGATGATAATTTATAATTTATAGTTTTTTGTTGTTGTTTTTTTCCTTTGTGGTGGTGGAAGTGAATGCATCTCTATCAAATTTCTACCCATTAAAACTTATCATAGCATAACGCAGTATAATGTCGCCTTACTTCCCCCAAAGCACTGCAATCGACAAAATGCGATCATAACTGTAACATTTTTTTTATTTTATTAGTGCTCTCTCTCTCCTGCACCAATGGAATTAAATCCCCCAATGGATATATTACAAGAGAAAATGTAATTGAAAATGTAATTGTGCTCACGTAATGCATTAATTCCAGCCGCTGATCACCTGCCTCGCCCTTCTAACGTGCCTCATCTGTCGCGTTACACCTGCATTGCTATCTATCTTATGTTTATTATCTTCCTTTCTTTGTCACGTCAAGTAGAATTGTTCTGCATCAAACTTGCTGCTTTATTTCTTGTTTATTTTCTCTTTTTAATCATTCAGTTGTGAAATAACATCTCCCCTTAGTTCAAGTTAAAATGTGCCACTGTGTCTCCTCGTCATACCAGAGGGACACTGGTCAAAGTCAACAGAAATCGATAGAAAAGAACGCTGGTAACAAATTCAGTTGAGGAAAGCACAGTGGAAAAAAAGCTCTTCCTTTTTTCAGTGTCAGGAAACTGTTGGCTAAAGGCAACAAAAACAGAAACACAAAGTCCACTTGAAAATTATTACGTGAAACAGACCATTCAGGAAATACGGTCTTAGAGAAACTATCTATAGCGTTTGTTGGGAATTATAAGATCATTTCGACTCGTGAAAATACCTTTGCTTTTTTATTCATTTTTGTTTTATTTTCAACGCGTCTGGTATATGTTGCTTTATTTGAGTATCCTCGTATGAAATTACAAGTGAAAAATTAATGTGACTACAGCCGTTAAATGGTTAGGATTACTGAGACGAAGATTCGTACTCTGAACCGATTTGTTCTCTCATAAAGGTTACTTTGAAAGGCCACACAAATATTTCATTAATATCTGAAGGATGCGTTCCCACTCCTTGCCATGCTATCACTGGAATAATCCACGACACCTTGGAAGAACAGCATCCACCAGAGTGTGTCGGAAATAGTGGAGCAAGAGGGCGAAGTGTTCAGGAAGAGAGAGGCAGCGAGCAGTAGTTGTCCAACATTCTGGGTGGCACAAAGTTCAGAAAGTAATAACGATTGGCATTCCTTGTATCAGCGGCGTGGGGTGCAAGGCGTCCCTCGTATCCCGCCCCACAAGTGGCGGTGAGTGCCACTCAAGTCACCCAAGACACCCACAAGTTCACCACCGCATCGAGTCTGGCGCGCCACAACGTTTTCTTCCGTTCAAACTTTCTGGAAAAAAATCATAAGATGCAATAAGTTTCCCTTCATATTAACACTAAGACCAATCTGATAGGACTTATTCTACAAAAGGAGAAAAAGGTGGTAGAAACAATGAAAGTATATTTTTTATGCTAGTGAAATAGATCATAATTGTGATGGCTACAAATGTGCTGATAATAACAGTAGTAATAGTAGTAGCAGTAGTAATAATAATTAGCAGAGCGTGGTTTCGATCCACGGACCTCTGGGTTATGGGCCCAGCACGCTTCCACTGCGCCACTCTGCTGATGTTTAATAATTCATAATTACTGTAAAATAATCCAACCATGAGTTTCTGAAGCTGTATAAAATCGAAAAATGATAAAGAAAATAAATTCGAAAACATGTTCCAATACTGAAGGGGTTAATTGTTATCGTGACATTCTTTCATTTATCGCACCAAACTATGAGAATAATTGGCAGAAAAATGTAATTAGCTTCCACACAGGTACTGTAGTTTTGATGGCCCATTCTACCCACCATTACTTTCCTATACTCCTATGTTAAAAATTAAGTTAAGGTGAAATGTGCTGCATTCCTCTTGACGGGAGTAGCGGGGAATACTGTGCAGTGCCTCCTCTTTCAGGGCATCCAGTTCTGCTGCATCTGAAGGAGGAGGATTTGCAGACCAAGTATAAACAGCTTACTGGATGAGCCTCGGGAGTGGAGGAGCACGCATTTCAGAGGAAGGAGGGAGGGGGGCTGGAAGGAGGAGGACTGGCAAACAAATGGTGAACTGCGGTATGCTAAATGTGAACGAGTAATGAATAGAAAAAAGAAAGGAAATGAAGAAAAACGAAGAGGAAGAAGTGATAGCAGTGATAGAAAATGTAAAGTGGTTTTATGGTAAAGGAGAACGAGTAATGAGAAAGGAAAGGAAGGTCAAAGGAAGAAGTGGTAGTGGTGGTGATGATGATGGAGGTGATAAAAGATATAAACAAAGAAGAATCATTAAGTTAGGATCGTAGGAAAAGGAGAATACTGAACAACGACAACAACAACAACAAATATCGAACGCTGGTATAAAGGTGAACGAGTAACAATAAAGGAAAAGGGAAAAATAATAAGAGAAAACGATAGTGGTGCTGTTGACAATGAGGATGAAAAAAAAAGTCACTAACAAAGAGGAATTATTTTTTCGCGAGTGTAGTAGAGATTTGTTTAAGGAAAATAGACAAAACGGGTTGAATGTTTTGCTGAGTTATGTGTTGTAGAGAGAGAGAGAGAGAGAGAGAGAGAAAATGGAGGGAATGTTGAAATATGAGAAAAGAATAGAATAAATTGTGAGTAAATGAAGAAGGAAGAGAGTGTACAAGTATGGAGTGTTGGTTGAGAGAGAGAGAGAGAGAGAGAGAGAGAGAGAGAGAGAGAGAGAGAGAGAGAGAGAGAGAGAGAGAGAGAGAGAGAGAGAGAGAGAGAGAGAGAGAGAGAGAGAGAGAGAGATTGGTGGGGAATAAGATTAAGATCAAATATAATAAACAAAAGATGAAAAATTAGGGAAAATGAGAGGAAAGAAATTAACGAACAGCTATATTTAATTCGTGTGGTGGAGGAGGAGGAGGAGGAGGAGGAGGAGGTTGTGGTGGTGGTGGTGGTGGGGGGGGGGTACGGCAGCCCTCGCCAAGATGCCACACGTGATCAAGGTCGAGATTGCAAGTGTTCAGGTGAGCAGTGAGTAGTCATTACCATCCCTTACCCCCCCTACCCCTTCCCCTTCCCCTCCCTTCCCCTCACTCCCCCCCCTCTCTATAAGACATTGCAAACACTTAAGAGGAGCATTACAGCCTGTCATACACATTTTACAGCCTGATAACAGATCTACTATGTATTAAATTACGTACCGACACACACACACACACACACACACACACACACACACACACACACACACACACACACACACACACACACACACACGAAAAACACATAGATAAATAAATAAATAAGTAAATAAATACTGTAGCATAATAAACATTCCAATTGGAGCCTCAGGTGTTCAGGACAGCTGCACCGTTATCGAGGCACACCTGAGGCCGCCGCCCCACCACTGACTGCAGCAACACTCACCATCCATCCCCCCGGGCACAGGGTAGCTAGCCAGGTACCGCAGAGAAAAAGAAACAATGAGATACTCGGAGGGAGTGAATGAGGTGGAAGAGGAATGTCTATACAGAGGCCCACCACTGGAATAAGCAAGTAGTGTGTGGTCCATCTCTAGCCTGGAGACACGAAGGAATCCACCACTACTGAGGACCATTCATTCTACTCTGTCTCCCGAGCCGTGCCACTGACGATCGATGTCTAAATGGCAGTATATTAACCATTCTGACGGCTCATGACAGATTGACACTTTGTTACTTCAGTCCACTAAATAAAGACTTCACATAACTACAGGCAATAAAAGCTTTGAACTGCTACATACAGTGCACAATACTTGCTGCACATTTCATTAGGCCTAAGGGACAAGCCATAGTAGCAGAGTGAATGAGTCAGTCAATAAACATGAAGTGATGATTCGTGAGGGCATGTCGTCGCGTGGCGGGTTTGCCTTGCACAAGGCTTATCGGAATGGATGGCTGGCACTGCTGACCTTCCGGTGCCACAGCTCTGCGGTGCGCTGTATCCAACACTGGTGCCAGCGCCAGTGTCCTGACGTCACGCCCAGGCACAGCAGGATCATTACCAGCCGCCATGCCCATCACGGCACCAGCTGGAGGGAAGAGTGAACCAGCAGGACCGACGGGACCGGCGGGACCACATATCACCCGTAATGAGCCAAGCCTCCACAGCGCCGCCTGCAGCAAGGTCTCCGCTGCGGTGGTTGCAGCGTGAGAGCGGCGGTGACAGGCAAGACAGCATGACGTGACCAACGAGGCTGCAGCCTCACGTAAGTGGCTGTGTTCTGCGGTTATCTTTACGCAACGCCTTGGCCTGCTTAACGCTGGCCCGGGTGAAGGCGCGAGGCGTGAGGCGTGAGGCGTGAGGCGTGAGGGGAGAAGTAATGTGTAATGAGACTAGGCCAATGAACTGCCTGACCTCTCATGCGGATGTAGGCAAGGCGAAGCGAGGCGAGGCGAGGCGAGGCGAGGCGAGGCGGGGCAGTGGACACTGGGTCACGCACGCAAGTCATCCACCCCGGAATGTATCGACGCTCTGCCTGGCCCTTGGTGTCCCACACCTGCCCTGCCGCTCGGCTCCCCTCGCCCTCCGTCCATTACTCGTTAATCTCAGCAAACACGAGGAGTGCGAACCCTTCCGACGCCTCACACTTGGTGCACACAACTCAATGGTACCGGTAGGTACTGCCCTCGGTTAGAAGGGCGTATGCACAGTACAGTACAGTACAGTACAGTACATACATCTTCCTGAGGCAGCCCCTACAGCCAGTGCACGGCCCGCACCTCCCTGTCGCCAGCAGCTCCTCCAGCCACCGCACCATAAACCTCAGGTCATGTCATGTGGTGGTGGATTCAGTCCGCTCAGCACAACCTCAGCTTTTACACAGATTGCAGAGACTCCCTCCACAACAACGACCTGGGGCGCGGCGTGAGGCACGCAGGCAGGCAGGCAGGCAGCAGAACGTCACAGAGAGACAGGAGGCAACAAGCTCACCACCACACTTTTAATCACAGCCTCGTCCCATGCCGCAGAGCCGCCACGCCACACAATGCCCCGCTACAACCAACCACGCCTCGCACCTCTCATCTCTTGCCCATCTAATACTACTGCTGCTGCTGCTGCTGCTGTTGCTAACTTGCATTCTATGGCAAGGGTGCACGTGACCTTCAATACAGACCAAACACTCAATAATTCCCCGATTATATGAAAAGCAAGAGATGTGACGCGACTTTTCTTGTGTCTTTGAACATCAACTTACAAACGTATCGATCCCAGCGACAGACACACTGCCAAGAATTCATCAGCCGATCTCGATGAGACACAGCCGCAGCGAACCAATCCCTCCCCTCCAGCTCCCCCCGATGCAGGCCGGAAGGTCGCGGGGGAGGAGGTGAGGGACCTGAATGGGGTGAGGTGAGGGGTCGGGGGTCACCACCTCTCGGCATTACAGAGGAACTCTCCTCCATCACGACAACAACTTCCCGCGGCAACTCTCGCAGCCATTAACCCCCACACTTCCTCCCGCCGCCACGGGGAAACCTCGACACCGCCGCGGGAATCGGGACCCGAGGAGGACTACCCGCCAAGTCGCCGCCACCACCACCACCACCACACCACCACCACCACCACCACTACAGCAAGCATCAAGGAATTACAGGACACAGTGGAAAGAAACACTCGCGAGGAAACACACACCACAACCACTCTTGGGATGCGCCACAGTGGGTTAGGTTAGGTTAGGTTACGTTAAGTTGGATTAGATGACAGTAGGTTAGGTGGCTTTGGCTTGGCTTGGCTTGGCTTGGGGTAAACTACTGTATACTTCATTAGGTAAACTTTAACTAAATGTAACATAAACATGAATTAGCCTCACGTCTATTGTGTAACCTAACCAATCCTGAAAATACTGAGTTATTGGTGTTCATGTGACCTAAAAAAATAAATACAAAAAATAATACACACAAATAAAAAAAAAAGTAAGGAAACAGTGATCATAGAAAAAAGCGAATTAAAACACCTCAATGTTCTAACTTTTTAGGGACTTATTTAGTGAACCTTTACTTTCCTTATCATCTTTTATTCTGCCTCTGACTGGACTCCCTTCTTATGTATCTAAAAAAACAAAAGACAGAAAAAAAAACTAAGGAAAGAAAATATATATTGCTACCATGCATTCCCTGCCGCATTACAACATACACTGCGTCGCCACAACCCTGAGACAAACACATCGCGTGGCTGGCGGGGCGGGGCGGGGCGGGGCGGG
>CM035181.1:16603931-16619784 GCA_020233015.1 Callinectes sapidus
GATGGGGTACAGAGAGAGAGAGAGAGAGAGAGAGAGAGAGAGAGAGAGAGAGAGAGAGAGAGAGAGAGACCAACACTTCCATAGTATGTGTCCTGCTAGCGTGGTGGTGTCTGCCAGCACAGTATTGTTAGACCAGAGCAAGCCTGCCTCACCCCACCAACACACACACACACACACACACACACACACACACACACACACACACACACACACACTCACTCACTCACTCTCTACTGGGAATGCAAAATAATCCAAATTTGCCATCTACAATATGTTTTGAGTTTCTTATGCACTACATACAAAACCACTACGAGTGGATAAACAAGAGGGAATAAAGGGCATCACGAAAGCTTTCAAGACCATATTATTATTTCTATCATTCAGTGTGTTGTATCTACTGTATACTTTTCTTGCCATTGATATAATGCATGTGGCCCATAATTTATCTTATATTCATGTATAACCAATGTTGTTTGTTTAACTTGTATTCTGTGCTCACGTCTAAATTTACAAAAAAGAAAAGTCCTTTATCTTTTCTTGGTGGTGATGTTAAATCAGCAGTTCACCCAGCAAAGTTCTCGTTGGTGTTCCCTTTGTTACTCTTAATACAAAGCTCTATTTTCTGAAGAAAAGATGCCTTCACAGCCTCTTGCTGAATTCCAATTTCTGGTAATTTATCATTAATAATGACTATGATGCAATATATTAATGATCATGAAAATGATAATGCAAGAGATGAAACTACTGTAACAGTCAATAAAAATAACATCTTCACCATCACCATAGGATAATTGGAAGTACATTCTCAATCCAGTCCCAAACACCATCACCACTGTAAACACTAATTACATATAATTACATCATTCATGGCTCCTTATGGCTTGAAATCTCTCTCCACAGCATATAACAATCAAATGACTACTAATTCCCCTTAAATATTAAATGCATCACAACTGAAAGGGAATTGATCATCATTGAATGTTTCTGAATACAAAAGAAGAGTTGATTCTTATTAAAGGTGACACTACATGACTTTTCATTGAATAAATTTCTTTCATCAGCAGTGCCATGCCACTAACAAAGTGGCAGAAAGGGAGCAAGGAGCACATCATACCACCTGAGGAATAAACAAAGTCACCATTTGACACAAGGGAAACTCATCAACATTTGCAGGTCAGAGTGCCGCCACTCCAGGCCAGCTCACCTCATTCAGTAGGTAAGCTCTCACTGACTCTGCGCTGCAAACACTTGGTTCACCTGGAACACTACTCATCATGGAATTCAATCTTTTCACAACAGTAGTGTTTGCTGAGAGATCCTTGGGGGCTCCCTCTTTCCAGGAACCTTATGTCTCCAGCCACACCACCTGGCAATGTGCACACACTTCACCACAGTACTTACAATATAAAAATACCACATTTCTTTCTGCTCTATCT
The DNA here is from genome assembly GCA_020233015.1 of Callinectes sapidus. Classification (NCBI taxonomy): domain Eukaryota; kingdom Metazoa; phylum Arthropoda; class Malacostraca; order Decapoda; family Portunidae; genus Callinectes; species Callinectes sapidus. The sequence continues at coordinate 16,605,368 of CM035181.1, forward strand.
ATCTTTTGCAGCTTTGGCTTCATTCATCATTAGTTACTCGAATTTTACATAAGTTATCATGTGAGATGTGCTTTTAAAGAATCTTGTGCAAGTATCACAGTGCAGCGTACTTCATTCATTATTAAGTTGCTGCATTTTCAAATTGACATCATTGTAAAATAAAATTTCACAATCTACTGAATAAAAAAATGGTTAACAGTATATATTTCAGTTTTGAAGACATTTTCCTGCCACGCACCTGGTGTGGGTACCAGAAGGCTGGCTACCACAGTGAGACTCTTGTGAGGCATTAATTTTTCCTCTTTGAGCCAATAGTGTTGCCTGCATCTATTCAACCAGATACAAAAAAGGCATAAATGTTTCATACATTTGGCAATAACAAATGGAGTTCATATGATACAACACAAAGCTTTATCTACTATACATATGGTGCTGATAGAAGGAAGAACCACAAGTGCAGCACTCATTACTGCATTGTTTACAAGAACAACCCTCATTCAAATGGAAAGTTTACCCCTAATAAGTACAAAAACACAACAAATAAAGTAGTATTGTAAACGTTCACTGTTATTCTAGCACAACACCAGATAACTGATGTTATGAGAAGGTAGAAAAGATCTCCTAAGGTCATTTTTAGTTACAGCATTACTAGGTGCAGAAAACTTCGAGACAGAAGAAAATTCAACAAGTTTTTTTTTTTTTCAAATGACTTAAATTTTTGCCACTACTTGTGCTTCTCCCTGCACCAGCCTGTTAGCTTAACACAGCAACCAACATGGCTCTTCTGTGGTCCAGGTGTGAATATCAGAATAACATCAAATAAACCTTCTCTGGCTCTCTCAGAAGGCACTAAATTCACACTCCCACCTGGACAGACGGCAAAGGAAGCTAGATCTCTGGAAGTAATGGGACAGCATATTTACATCATATATGTGTGTGTATATATATATATATATATATGTGTGTGTGTGTGTGTGTGTGCGCATGTGTGTGTGTATGTATATATATATATATATATATATATATATATATATATATATATATATATATATATATATATATATATATATATTTGTGAAAAGTCCATTCTGTCTGGAAGAATTCCAAGCATGGAAAGACACCACTACTAATGTGTAGCTCCTCCTATCACCGTTACTAATTCCTGCAATGTTTGCACTGTGCTTCACTTTTATAAGTAGAAAAGTCCAGCTAGGGTGTTGTTAGTAACTATGAGGACCACTCAGTAATGCTTATTAATTTTTTTTCTCAGAGTATCATCAGACTATTTCATAAACATATTTTGCAAGCAAGACTCAGCCTTACTCTTTATTTACCTGAATAATAACCAAATTACATATAATACATTCTATTTCCATTTGCTGGTCTAGGAGTACATATTAGTGTGCATCTCTTTGCAGGCCCAGGTCTGACACTAGGAAACTAAAGTCACTCTTATATGTGTGTGTTAAGTACCAGCAAAGAAACCCTGTAAGTTCCTTTCAGAAGCTTTGCAATAACCACTTACTTCATTGCAGCTTCTTACACATACACTGGTGTCATGTTGCACTGTTCATCATCACAACCATGATAAAAGTACTTTAGTCTGAGAGGAAACAGTTCATTATCACACTGTTATTCATCAACCAACAAACACTAGGTCACCACAAGAGAAAGTTTTTCTGCCTTATCACAGAGTCTACATTATATATAATTTTAAGCACCACACCTCTCTAATTTCCATTTCAATATATTACGGTGTAGTTTTCTAGTTATCGTAAACGTTTACTGGCTATTAATTGGCCTGCCACTTGAAGGAGCCGTTCATGACCCACTGTTGTGCTGCCGTACCATCGCAAGGCTTCAGCACCGGCAGCGTTACATCTCGAGCATCTGGCTTCTGAAGACACCGTCCAGAGTTGACGTGCTTCAGCGACCCATCCTGCAACATTAACCACGTCAGAATGTATCTAATCACCCAAAGGTAAAAGTAGAGAAAACAAATATCAAGGCTCAAATTATGAATCAGGTTTAATATGTTGTAGTAGTTTGATGAAAGGTTTCATTATGATGAGTCCTACATGTTGCTTGTATGTAGCCAGATCACATGAAGCTCCGCATTGATTTCATACGCTCGAGTTTAAAATAATTAACTCTTGTTCAAATCTATTTTACCTCAAGAAATTATATTTCTTAATGCCTTGAATGTCTCTCTACATTTACATTTGACATTCATTGCAAAGGACTATGGAAAAGACAATTATCATCATGGGGGGCAAATGCTGGGGGAGCACGTCATCTTGCCTGGCGGCGGTCACACCTTATGAGTCCCTATGCAGGCTCCCTTCCCATACTGAGTACCTCCCAGCAAGAGGCATTGACTTGCCATCAATCTCATGGAGCAATCACTGATTTGACTGTCATACCAGCAGTATCCCATGATCCAGTGAAGGTATCTAGTACTAAAGGCATCAATTTGTCTCTTCAGGTTGGTGTTCAGTGTCCATGTCTCACACCCAAAAAGTTAGACAGAAATTACCAACAACTTGAAGATCTGAATGTTTTGTCTGTCTACACAGGTACAGACAATGCCAAATACTCATGTTGATTGAGTCCATAATGGCATAGGCCATGCCAATCCACCAAAAAACTTATTGGTTCAACCTATCATCGTTATGCACCACACTACCAAGGTATGTGAAGTTTTCTGAGCTCTCAATGTATTTGCCACACACATGGACAGATTGTACTGTTTCATCCAGTAAGCCTCCAAACACCTGAACCTTGGCCTTAGCCCAGGAAATCTTGAGTCCCAAGGGCTTCATCTCCTCGTGCAGTGCCTACAAAGACATTACTAGAACCTCCAGTGACTTGGCAAAGATTACTGCATCATCAGCAAAAACAAGATCTGTAATCTCAGTATTGCTGACAGATGCTCCACAATGACTTTGGTCCACAACTTTGCCCAATACCCAGTCCATGCATGTGCTGATAAGTGATGGAGCAAGGACACATCCCTGCCTCATTCCCGTATTCACAGGAAAGAAGCTGGACACATCCCCTCCACACTTCACAGCACTCACAATTCTTGAGAACAAGAAAGTAAGAGACCAATAATGCTTACGGGAATCTCACAGAGACACAATAGTTCTGATCTCAATGCACTGAATCAAATGCCTCCTTGAGATCAAAATAGGCTGCAAGGATCCTTTGCCTAAACTAACTTTAGTGCTCCACCAGTATGCAAAGGATCCACTTAGTTGTTGACTTGCTGGGCATGAACTCAGACTGTTCATGTCTCTGGTGCTTTAACAGATGAAAGTGGATCCATATGAACAGCAAATTGGCAAGCACCTTGCTAGGTATGCTGAGCAGTGTTATACCAGTGTAGTTGAGTACAGTTTCTTCAGAACCTGATATACAGGTCTGAGATCATTAGCATTTAAATAACACTCAACATCCTCAGTGAGACCCCTGACATACCTCTCCTTGTCTCTTCTCAGGAGAGCTCTAATCCTGTGTAACAGAGCCCTGTAGTGGTTGCAGTTCTCAGCAAGTCTGGCAACGCAACTCTCCTCAATACTGTCCAGTGTCTCCACTGAGGCAAAGCCACTCCGTGACCTTGAGTGCTCCCCAACGCCCAAGACAATGAGTGCCTCATGAAAGGGACACTATTCTTCCATACTCTCACAATTCTCTCTCACCACTCTGACCTCTTGACTGATTCTAACTCTGATTCGCTTGTCACACTGTGCTACGTTACCGGCTGGTTGTAGGTCCACATCTGATTGCCACCCATCCCGTGGCACCGCACAAGCTTCACTGGCCCACTAGGGTTGGATGCATCCAGACAGTTGTCATCAGACATGATCTGCTGCCTCTTGGTGTAGGCAAACACCTACAAGATATATTTGCATATTAAAATGTGAAACTTTCTGTGGATGAAGTACTAATGGTATCATGTACATAGAAATGTATAAGTAATATATCTCAGATACATTCTTCATCAAACCTAAGCTAAGAATATTCAAGATGGAACAAAAATGTATGAATGTAGACAACTTTTTGCCAGTTAACAGAGTGACCAAACAATTCCTCCTCATCTCAAAGAAAGTGTAGGAGGTGTATGAAGCACATACAGACATGTACACACAAACTATACCTGTGTCTGTGCAGATGATCTTTATTTTACTATGAATTTTTCAATTATAATGAAATAAAAGTACATCCTTATGGCCTATATATCTTAAGATTTAAATTCTACGTAATACTTTCCTAAAACAGCAGTGCTGACATGTATTCCAAGGTACAAATTACAACAGAAGTACAGTTTGAAAGTGAACCATGCATCTGTATGCCACTTAAGAAAAGACATTATAAGAATTTGTCAATTCATATAGCAAGCAGGTGGTCTCTGTAGCCATACCTGGTTGCCTCCCAGCCCATGGCAGTAGCTGGTGCCCAGATTCTCTCCACTCTTGCGGCCCAGAGTGTCTAGGCAGCTCTGTGTCTCCACATTGCGGATCTGCATGATGAGTAATGAGAAGTCAAGCACCTCTATGTGTACACGTATTTATATGATGCTATGACATAAATAATATGTCAAGTCTGAGGCTAAAAATGTGTCAGCTTATAGTAATCCATGTAAATGTAAATGTAACACACTAACATTAATAGAATAACAAATAACAGATATGGATCAAAACACCATATTGTGCAATTCTAGTAGCTGAGAAAACTGCTGAACGTTATAATACAGTAATTGATAGTACTACTGAATACACTATTAGAAATAATGAGAAACCATACAGAAATGAAAAATTGTCAAAATTGTCAAGATTTTATATGTACTAATATATTCATTTATACATCTACCATTACCTGACATGGATAGGAATTCCCCAGTCATATAAAACAATGTCAGAGAAAGATTCACGGCACAACATTCAGGATGAAAGAAGCTTTAAGTATGCACTAGTTCAAATTTTTGATGTGAAAAATATTTTACTAAAAACTGAAATGATAAAATATTAATCCTTTAATTCCAGAGAGGATCAGCTTACCTCTCCCAGATAGTAGTAGTCAAGAGGCATCTGGGACTCAGGGTAGATATTCTCCAGGAACCAACGGAAACTCTTGCACTTGAGGTCCTTCCTGAGCTTCCTGCGCTCGCTCACATCCCCGTAATCCACACTCCGCGCCCCTGAACCACCAGACATTCAACTTATTCACTCAGGAACCACTTGTAACTACTGTACTTATTTCATTCTTTGTGTTTATGACATGTCCACAATCTTGCATTATTATGTCAGATACTGAATACATGTTAAGGTTTACATAAAGTTAACAAATGTATAAACAGAATTCTTCAGCTGAACCATGAAGGCATAATTAATTTAAGTCTAGGGATTACATCTATGATAAGGGAATCTGCAGTCCTTATGGTCAAGTCATTATATCAAAATGATGGAAAGTATTATTACATTTTACATTTTTTGAATAGTTGCTGCAATGTATTCAAACAAGTTGAAAAAAGGTCATTAATACATCTAGTTCTTTGAAGTTTAACTTTGTCAAAACAGCTGCAGTCCAATCGTTAGATGAGGGTTTGTGGTCATTGTTAAGGTGAGTGCATGGTTAGCGAAGGAAGCATGTAAGCCAAGACATGGTGGTGGTGGTGGTGGTGGTGGTGGTGGTGGTGGTGGTGGTGGTGGTGGTGGTGGTGAAGCTCTATGCTTCTACACCTCTACCACACAACTACACTAATGTGCCATGTTTGCTTATTGTTGCATAAAAGACTTCTAATTTTCTGCTACTTACATGGTGTATATATATATATATATATATATATATATATATATATATATATATATATATATATATATATATATATATATATATATATATATATTCAAGAAAAGAAGTGAAGAAACTCTAAAGAATAATTTACATATTCAAATGCAGCAGAACAATTTTGTTTCATTGCAAAGAGAAAGACAATAAGTTGCAGAAAAAAAAAGCTTCCTGTACAGCAGTCTTTTGTACACACATGTAATAATTTAAATGGGTTAAACTAAGATGAAGAAGCACTATGCTAATATGATTGCCCTGTATTTGCACAAGCATGTCTATTTATTTGCAGGCACTTACTAGTGGCATTCTATCAGCAATACTTAGAACAGGATTTAGTGCTGCACGACAATTCTCCTTCCTTGGAACTTTTTAAAGCATTAGCAAAGATGCTGATTCACTATGCAAGGCTTTACTACATGCTGACTATGCTAACATACCTTTTATTGATTTTATTTTATATATATATTTATATGTACATGTTAAATGTTTAAAGATATTTTATTTAACACACGAATGGTCATAGAACTATAGACATTAGGAAAAGTTGATATTCGTGAGCTGGTACACCAAGGGAACGTGACACCAGTACAACCCTCTAATTAATTACACATTTCTCTTCATTTTTGCCTCCTTTCTTGTATGTGTCTAAACTGCAATGTTGAACTTCTAAACACTTTCTGAATCCTTTGACATATCAGTTATGATTTTCTTGTCTAAAAAAGGATTAAGTTTTTGAAAGGAAATATCCTACTATTATTTCCTCTCTCTCTCTCTCTCTCTCTTTGATGTGTACACTTATCACTCCTGCTTTCTATTTGCCGTCACGACTTCTGTCACCACCACCCTGGGTTTAATCATTACCATCTTCCTACCTTCCTTCCTTTGTATCACCTAAAATCAGGACATTCTAACCTATAAAGCTTTAAATCATGGCATAACCAAACACACTCAGTCCATTGAGATACTAAGGAATTTATATAAACATCTGAGCTTGATGAGAAGGCTGCCATACTGAACATTGGACTCAAGACCTGAGCATGACATCCCACCACATTACTGATGAAGCAACAGGTGCAACTCAGCTCCAGGAGGGTAATGAAGCCTGTGTTTGAATCATTACATAAATTTCCTTCTATTAAACAAACTGCTACAGTTTTCAGAAGTCAGGTCTTTTCTTAGGAATTAAGAGACCAGGAGTACGACTGGTGCTACAAGTAAATGCATGGGCAGGATATTCTGAAGGAAATCTGTACCCTGTTTGTACCTTAACTGGGAGCTTCTCTGAGAGAAAGATGTAGAATAATGGTGATGAAAGCACAAAGTAGAGTTAACCTTCATATACATCTATAATCTCAAACTACCAAGTTTTCTATCTTAAGCAAATAGCAAAATATAACTGTTCCAGACCAATATATGACTCAGTTCAATGACATTTCCTTTTTTTTTTTTATGAAGTTCTTTTATGGTGTAGGGGTGAAAGATCTGCTATACCTGGTAAGTCACATCTGAGCAAGTTCAGTATTCCTTTTCTGTAAGTTTGTGGGCAGAAACTAGTAACACTTCACACTGAAAAGTACACATAGATCTATAAATATTCATTGTAAAAACAAAGAAACATGAGCAGTGACACATACATACAGTATGCTTGGTATGTATGAGGAAAAAGAAGCAGTGTACACAGACAATAGCTGGTGGCAGACAGTATGTGGCAGGGAAGGCAGTGTGTAGCTGACCTGGGTTAATGCTGTAATAGAATTCTTTCCAGTCGTCCAGCCACACTTCGGCGAGACGTGCGTTGTTTTTGTTTACAATTTTGGATGTACCCCCAGGGAAGGTGTATGGAGTGGACTTGCGGAACACGTGACCCACGTGGGAGCAAGTGGAGATCTCTAGGGTACCCCCACACATCCACACCTGTGGAATGATGGTTCAGCCACCTGTGAGCTAAGCAGCAGTGCTAGAGCCTACAACTGTGATGGGACGGGAGGAGTTAGACCATAGTACACCTCTATGCACCCAAGGCCCCAGACAGGCTTGCTGCTAGTGGTCCATCACCGCCCAAAGCTGCTTGGATGAGACCCTTACCCTTCTAAAATGTACAAAGCTATATCATTGTGGCCACTGCCTTCAGAACTTTGTAATCATGTAGATAGTTGAGGAGAGTGTCAATAACCTATATATCCATTCCTCATTTCTCAAATAAATAAATAAATGAAAATAAATAAATAAGATAGCTCTGGGGTTGCCATGGTACAGTAAAACCGCATGTGCTCTGGGGGCCTTGGGATTCTCAAGCACATGGGTTTGAATTCTTGTCACGGTCTGAGGGGAGATTGGGCATCCACTGAGGGTAATGGCCCCCAAATGGGTGGGCTTTCAGATAGGAAGTCTCCATTAGGTAGTCTCCTTTCGCTGGTAAAATTGCCATAAAAAGCCCACATTGTATGAATAAAAAACTAATTAGATAAACAGAAACAGTACAAAAAAGGAGAGCATCTATAATTGTAAGGAAGAGCACTATGCTCCCATCTGTAAGTCATGTGTGCATACTTGATGAACACGTCAACCTGTTGCAAATCGTAATGTCTCAAGATTTCAAGATGATGAAAAACAATGATGCACATGTGAGTAATGAGCACAATAGCATTATTATCTTGCCTCCTCTTATTTGATGTGATCTGCAGACTGAATGACTTTCAGTACCAATTTGATGCATTAACATTACATAAATTGTATACTTATTTTTCTATGAAGGATATAATACTTTTTTGTAGCATTGGTATCCTGTGTGGTGCAGATCTTTTGGTTGGTCTTTATATGTATATCATGATTATCAATGCAGCAATGACAGCCTGTCTCATGAATTGTGAAAAAAAATCTTGTTGAGAAATGAGGAAATATTGCCCAAGGAAATAAACTCTCAGTCTGAATCTTGTCTCAACTGCAAAGGTAAACACAAATCACCACAATGGTGCCTGGCATTCGTTGTCACAGGTGTGTGTGTGTGTGTGTGTGTGTGTGTGTGTGTGTGTGTGTGTGTGTGTGTGTGTGTGTGTGTGTGTGTGTGTTACTATCAAAATAAGGGTTCGCAATTGGCCTCCTATTCTGAGATGTACAATGTAACAGAACTATGATACTTTTTATGTGTATTATTTTCAGTCTTTACTTGAGGTGATGCACATTCATTTGTTTAACATTCTTCATACAGATGGTAATTTAGTCTGCCATTCCACTAAGCTCCACCAGCAACAGCCAATAATTTTTTTCACAACCCTTTCAGTAGTTCCTGAAAGGTTCTAAATGCATATTAGTGGAAAGAGGTTTATATACATCACTGGAAAATTTCACAGTTAGTATGCACCAAAATACCATTATATTTTGGATAAATGTTTCTATATTATCTAGTAAGCTAAGAAATTGGTCTGTAGAAATCCAAAATAGTGATGGTAAGGTAGGATGCTTAATGCCTCTAGCCCACAACCAAGTGAGTTCCAGCTGTTTTCATGTCTCTGGATGTAATTTTTGGATGATTCCAACATAACTTTAGACAGCAAGTTCATAGCAAACACTAAAACCAGCTGGATCTTCTTGTGGTTAAGAAGTTTTGGAATACAGTTAGTACAGCCAATGAAGAGAAGGAAAATATGCTACTTCAATCACTACTTTTATGGCGATGCAGCTTGACACATCCTGTAAGAGACTGTTAGTGGCGAACACCACTCAGGGTCTTCCTGTCTGGCGGGAGTAATCTCCCTTTGGGTCACTTCTGTATTGCAGGTCAGGGACTAAGTGGAGCTGGGCCGTCAGGAGGTCTAAGGAGAAATGCAGTGGGGGCAATGTAGCAGATACCTGGGTTCATCTCAAAGAAAAAGTCTCGCCACTCGTCCATCCAGACCTCCGCCACACGGGCAGAGTTCTTCATGACCACGTTGACCACACCCCCCGGGAATGAGTACGGGGACTTGTCACGGAACACATGGCCCACGTGGGAGCAGGGGATGATCTCTAGCTGGCCACCACACTGCCAGATCTGAACACCAGTTTGATGTTATTCTGACTCACACTTTGCTGATTACAAGTACTACATTACCTTACCCTTGAAATCCTTCATGTTCCTTGCCTGTTCACCTTCCTTTGGTGCCTACCTCACCATGACTGGCACCAAGTACATATCTTGTGAAAACCATCAGCATACTATCATATATAAATTTGAAGAAATGTAAAACAAAGCTGACATGATTTAGAACTGAATACAAATGGCATCAATTTTAGATGGATGACTAGGGTAGGTATTGTGTCCAAGTCACATTATACCTATCTTTAATATTGGTGGTGTGACAACATGCTGAATCCCACTAAATTTGACAGTGGAAAGCTAAAAGAGACTAGATGCTCTTGGTCTGTTGCCAGCACAATAACTTGAGTTAGAAGATGTAACTTGAACTACAAGAAATGTGTACAAGTAGGTGCTTGTAAAATACGCACACGCACACGCACACACACACACACACACACACACAAAATGAAATATCAAACTTAATAAGTAGACATCCTTTCAAAGCCCTAATTAATCTATAACTTTACCCATTTTGTTGAAAAGCATATTGGAATCAAAATGATCAAAGATGAAAACTAATAAATAATAATGGTGTATGCATCAATACCTTCCATATTTGTTCCCCGAAAGACCACTGACCATCAGAGGGTCATCATCACCAATTACTTACCCTAAAGGACATTTCAAGGTTCTCTCCTCCCCAGATGTCCATTCCTTCATCATAACGACCAATCTTCTCAAAGTAATCCTTGTCGATAGCAAAGAGACCGCCTGCCATGGTGGGGGTCCTCAGTGGCTGGGTTCTGTCGCCTCCCCGCCTCTCCATCTCCCGCTGAGGAACACGGTACCTGTAACAAGGATTTCAACACTGAGGTGCTGTCACTGTCCTTCTCTGCACAGCTACACCACATGCACAGGGAAGACTCAGAGCAATGTACAGCTTATGAAAGGATATGTTTCATAACCGCAATGCCATGGATGAGGAAAAGAAAAGAAAGGTGGTGTCAAGGTATTAAAGGGACAAACTACTTTCTTTCTAACATTTTAATCTAGTTCTTACCAGTATTTTTCCATTATTCCTATATTCATTAAGCAAGGTTCTGTGAAGAAGTGGATTTGTCAATCTCCCAACCAACTCCTTCCTACCTTGTACAAACTCCAAACTGTTCTGCCGTGGTCACTACTCAACAGCCAGTCACAGGTCACTCACTCCCGCATGTGGTGACGCTTCCACTGGCGCTCACAGACAATCATTGGTCTCACATATGACTAGTTACCTAAACAAATAACTGCAATTTTTCCTGTGCGTGATATTTACTATGCAATTATTAAGTGGCAAAAAATAAAATAAAAAAATTGGGTCAGTATTGAATGAAAACAAATCGGGAATTAGGAAGAGGTCATCCATCTGATTAAGTGCAGTATGGTCTGAGTGCGTCGCTCCTCGCTGTCCACTGTGACATATGAATATTTGCACGGCTTTAATGAGCTCTGATTGCCAAACTGGCGCGGTGATGCTGAAAGCTGAAATATGGCGCAGCGTAAAGAATTGTCCATTGTCATTTATTAGTGCGCGTCTTTCACTGCTGCTCATTTTGACTTATTTAGGTGTCAGTTGCATCGCCTCGTAAACCATTCCGTGAGGCAATCATGATGAAAAGACATCGGCACCTAAATAACTGACGACTGCATTCTCAAAATATACTGCCAATTCATATCGACTAACAAGCATTAATTACTAGCACTGAGGGGTCTCTAAGGATATTTCTTTCATGACTTTAGAGATAATTTTACAACGATTCTGCAAGATTGAATGAAAAAAGCACCTTGAGAAACCCGAATAATCTTCTGTGGCCTTTGAAAACCGTCTTGAGGAGGAACAAAGCGACAAACAAAGCTCTAAGCCTTCCTAGCTGGTGCGGCGCTGCGACCTTATAAGGGATGCAGGTAAAGAGAAGGACAGGCATCTAAATATAGTAATGTGGTCTGTTGGTTGGCTGAAGTCAAGGTTAACAACGATCATAATGGGGCAAAGGACGCTTCAGATTCCTTGGCAATAGATGAGGGGCAACATGGCGAGACTTAATGAACATAGAGGAGGGCGAGTGAAGTACAGCTACGATTAACACAATAGCAAATGAAAACGTGAGAAGAAAAAGAAAATGAGTAAAAAGAGGAGCATGCGGCGATGCAAAAAAAGCGAGATCACAGGAAGATGAAGATGGATGCACAGTAGCCCAACAGTACAGCGTAGACTGACAAGAACAGAAGCAAGAAGAAAACGGTCATATATAGAGAAAAATGTTACAGGACAATTACTTTATGACAATTTAATTAAGGACACAGAATAAGAATGAAATAATGTGTGAAATGTGGAAGAAGAAAGTCAGCGGAAGAATTTAATGGATAAAGAATAAAAAAAGAAATACAAGAAACAGCATCAGGAAAGTGTCCATGCAAAGGCCGAGCTTTGCAACCCACACCAGACCTACCTAAGCTGACGGTCGCTTGTCACTTCTCTTCAGGATTCTAAGGCTCGTATTCTTAAACACTTCTGTGCTTCACCTCTACTAATTCAAAAGATCTCACCTGAATCTACACGAGTTTTCAAGGGTTTTTTTTACGGTTCCAGAGGCAGAGTGACAAGATTTCTACATTATTAACTGAACTCTTGGAAACCCCGCGAATCATCTCTATAGTCGTTTTGAGAGAGCAAAGCGTTTCTGAATCCCGACCTGAAAAGATAAATAAAATGCTTCCCTAAACTAAACTTTTGAAGCCATTAATCGATCAAAGTCATCCAGAGGTGGACAAAAGTGAAACCAACTTCCAAACGACAAAGATTCGCTCCCCAAAACCAAAGGCCCAGAATGCTGAACAACACACACGAGGAACCACTTACCATCTGAAGTTGAGTTTCCAGTTGAAGCCTCCCCAGGTCATGTCTGAGGCGGTGACGTACTCGAAGGTCTCGTCGGAGATGACATCAATGATGGGACACACCACACGCGTCCTACGTGGGAAGAAGAGAGAGAGAGGGAGAAGTGTTACACTGTGCCTGTGAAGGACCCTTATGTACGAGAGAGAGAGAGAGAGAGAGAGAGAGAGAGAGAGAGAGAGAGAGAGAGAGAGAGAGAGAGAGAGAGAGAGAGAGAGAGAGAGAGAGAGAGAGATGAAGAATTGAAAAGGTATGGAATAAACACAGTATTCTTCCATTACCATAATTATCAAATAACGTAAAACTATGCAAAGGGAAAATAAACTTGATGAATTGTAAAGGACTTTTTTCTACTTGAATTCCCTTGCAATATCTTGTAATAATAAAGAAAGGGCTGTATTGGTGAGGATAGTGCAGGGCGAGCGGGAGAAGGGAATGGAGAATGTGAAGTGAAGCAAAGGGGAGACAGAGAAAGAGGAAAAGCGAATGATTAGTGGTAGACTGAGAGACAGAAGATTGGGGAGGAAGAACGAAAAGAAGAAGAAAAGATAAGAAACGTAAGTGAAATGTCAACAAGTGAAGGAAGGTAGAAGGTTAGGAAATAGTTAGAGAATACGGAATGACAGAGATGAAGAATAGGAAAGAGAAGAAACTGAAAGAAAAAGGGCCGAGGAGAAAAGAAGAAGAAAACGGCTGGACATTCGAGAGATAAAGGGAGATAATGTGTGTGTGTGTGTGTGTGTGTGTGTGTGTGTGTGTGTGTGTGTGTGTGTGTGTGTGTGTGGATACATTCGCTGTGTTTTATGGTAATGCTGGAAACTCCCCCACTGAAATTCGGGTTTTCCCAGCGAGTGTCATAAATCCTAGTCCACTTTGGCCAACTCTTGGGGAAGGAGAGAAGGAAGGAAGGAAGGAAGGAAGAAGGAAGGAGTGAAGGAGTGAAGGAGGGAGGGAGGGAAGGCCGCGCGTCGTCCTTAATTCCCACATTCCTGTCTCGCCTGATTTATGCCCTCCTTCATCTCCTTCCTTCTCCATCTGATCAAAAACACATGAGACTCGTTGGACGTGAAATAGTGGGCAGCCAACTCGCCGCGGAGGGACGATCTGGGCCGCGTGTGTCAGGTCAGGAAAGAAACGACCGCCCGTCTCCAACTAATTGACGGGAGACGCGACCTACAGAAAAGGGACGTCATATGACCCTGTTGTTGTGGGGACTTGCGTGTGTCAGTCAGTCAGTCAGTCGGTCAATCGGGCAGTCGTGTGAGAGAGAATGTTCTGCTAGTCCGCACCTTTGATGGACGAATATCTGGAAGTGATTGTAATACCTTGGCCTAATTGTCAATCTGTTTTGTCTGTGCGGTATCTGTCATCCTATCTATTCCTTCTATTTATGTTGGTCTTGTTGTATTCTAAGATGTATGTATTTATGGATGTATTTACCAATTTCCTTTCATTCATGTAGCTACTTAACCCACACTCACCTCCCCCCACACCACCACCACCACCACCTCCTCCCTCACAAATAAAGAAAGTAAGAGTAAAGAACATCTCACTGGTAAAGCGTGAAATTAA
>CM035181.1:16659794-16687237 GCA_020233015.1 Callinectes sapidus
ATATATATATATATATATATATATATATATATATATATATATATCTATATATATATATATATATATATATATATATATATATATATATATATATACCGGTCACTACAGACTATCACATCGCTTACCTCATACTTTTACCCTTCTGTGCCTCCTTCAGACAAGACTGCTATTCTGCTTTGTTTTTCTCAGATTGATCGGAAGTGGGAGTTCCCCCGAAGCCGACTGGTGATTGAGCAGACACTAGGAGAAGGAGAGTTTGGGAAGGTCATGAAAGCTAAAGCCCAAGGGATTGGGGGTAACCTTGGTAAGTTGTTTCTAGGGTATGGCTAGACTTTTTTTTTACAATGGGGGCTTTTATGGTCATTTATGGGTTAAAGGAGACCTATCTGAAAGCCCACCCACCTTGGAACTATTATCCCCAGTGGAAGCCCTTCCTACCCTTGGAATGCACCCAGGATTTGAACTCTTATGCTTTAAGACCCCTCAGCTCCCCAAATGTGTGTGGCTCCATTGTGCCATAACTTCTCCCTTCCTAGCTATTATTAATTTCTCTTATACTGTTTTGAGATTCTGTGCAACTATGTTATTTTTGCAAGTTCCATTATCTTTACACATGTGTGATGTGCATTACTCCCATTCCCACATGTCAGTTGTTTATTCTCTCATGTGTAAAAATTATTTTCTTGGGTATTGTTTGCATTATATATCTATTTATATACATGCACCAATGTGTTTTCATCTTAATCTTTTCTTTTAATTTTTCTGTCTTCCTCTTCTACTTTTTCCTCCTCCTCTTTCATATTCTTATTTGCTAAAATCATACTACCTCTTTCTTTTATTTTTCTCTCTACCTTTCATCATTTTCCCTCCTCTTCCACATTCTTTCTCACTAAAACCATGGCATCTCTTCTAGGCTACACAACTGTGGCAGTCAAAATGCTCAAGTCCAACAGCACCCCTGCAGAGCTTTCTGACTTACTGTCTGAGTACTCCCTCCTAAAGGATGTGTCTCACCCCAATGTTGTGAAACTCCTTGGGGCATGTACATCAGAGGGTGGCCCCATCTACATCATCATTGAGTACTGCCAGTATGGTTCACTCAGGTTAGTGTTGAATGCTCCTTTGAACCACATGTGAGTTGAGAAGTAAAGTGGAAAAGGAATGTAGTGTTATTGATGAGTACTGTTGGTATGTTTCACTGAAGTTAGTGGTGAAAGCACCTTTGAAGCACATGTAAGTGGACAAGCAAGGAGAAGGAATGTATATTTGTTGATGAATGTAGCCTCTCCATTCTCAACATTACAGTGAGGTTGGGAGGTCTCCATGATGTTAGGTGACTCCCTACATGTATATGACTTGCATTACCACTTTAGCCTTTAGCAAGCACAATGGTAACATGCTGGCCTGGCATTGCTAGAGTCAGCAGATCAAGTATCATTTGGGCAGGTGAGTTTAAGCTGTTTACTAGGTCACTATTGTGGGTAGAGTGCTGCAGTATGAGTTGGGTTTACTTGGCTGACCTGGAGAGCATCATGTAGTGATGTACAGGAACAAAAACCAATAAACTTTAATTTTCAACTTTATTTTCTTCCTTTCACAGAAACTATCTAAAGAGGTCACGCCATGCTGAGTTTGAGAACCGCGTGGGATCAGGTCCTGCTGAGGGCACAACAGCAGACTATGCCATCACACCCAAGGATATTCTGTCTTTTGCATGGCAGATCTGCAAGGGAATGGCCTATCTCACTGACATGAAGGTGAAGCCAAGAAATGTTCAACTCTTTTTTTCAGGCAGCGTTGCAGCTACACTCATAATAGTCATGCATTCCTCTCAGCCTGTCTGTTATGTCTATGGATCATCATTGCTTTATCTTGAGGCTGTAGATAATGGCATCACCAGTACTGTTTTAAGAATGATGTACAATACCATATAAATACATGTCATTGGCAAAAAAAATGCTGTATTTCCATTTGTTAGAAGGTAACCCAATTCTTTCCTGTATTTTATCATATTCCTGTAAGATGAGTGATGGAAATAGGCAGGTGTACTTCATATTAGAACTTCAACATGTAGATCTGGTGGTTTTGTGGAACTTCTATCATTTTGTTCTTGTGTTCTTTTGTCCCTTTCTTCATTTCATCTTTTTCTGTTAGCATTGCTGCTGTTCCTGTCAACACCCCTCCCTCCCCACAGCTAGTTCACCGTGACTTAGCAGCGAGAAACGTCCTGCTGGCATCAGGGAAAGTCTGCAAAATCTCTGACTTTGGGCTAACCCGGGATGTCTATGAAGGAGACTGGTACATCAAGAGGAGTGAAGGTCGAGGTGTGTGTCTGCTTCCTTCTGTGTTGTGTGTTAGATAAAGTTTAAGAAAGAATTCTGACAGAATTTTTTTTTTTTTTCTACTTATGGTACTTTGCTTACATTGCTTATATTTTCCTTTCACACTAGATTATTGCCAACTTAAGATTCTGATTTTACAGTTTAGTCATTATTTTTCTATCTGTACACATGCAGTACCTGTGAAGTGGATGGCACTGGAGAGTCTAGTGGACCACGTGTACACCAGTAAGAGCGATGTGTGGGGCTTTGGTGTGCTGTTGTGGGAGCTGGTGACCCTGGGCACACCACCCTACCCAGGAGTCACACCAGAGCGACTCTTCTCTCTCCTGAAGGGTGGCTACCGCATGGAGAAACCAGAAAACTGCTCCCCAGAACTGTAAGTTAATATCACCTTTACAAAGCTAAAGCAAAGGTAATGGTGAATGAAAGCAGGATATGGGAATGTATAACTTGTTGCAGCTTTCCTTATTTTTTTGTTCCTATGTTCGCATGACAGGTACAGTCTGATGCTGCAATGCTGGGCAGAGGACCCAGCAAGACGCCCTTGCTTTCAGGACCTGACAGACATCTTTGACTCAATGATTCAGGCTGATGTGGAATACCTTGAGCTCCGTTCTCTCATTGTCACCAACCGAGGCTATTTTGACAGCCTACCTGAACCCCTGCCCCCAGTTCTTGATGCACCACCTCAGTTCCAAGACTCTCCACAGCAGAGCCAGGAACTGGAGCACCAAGCCTCACCACCACAGCTGCCACCACAGCTCAGGCTGGAGGAAGTCCACACTCCAAGATCACCTGGTCAGTGTGCACAGATAATCACATCTCTCTCTCTCTCTCTCTCTCTCTCTCTCTCTCTCTCTCTCTCTCTCTCTCTCTCTCTCTCTCTCTCTCTCTTATATAAGAGATGTCAAAGAGTATAGTTTTCCTTATAGATAATAAGACAGTTAATGGAAAGAATTATATATGGATTCAAGGCTAAGTTAGATATTAACAGATATGGAGAGCATATCTCTCAAGTGTGCACACACGCACGCACACACACACACACACACACACACACACACACACACACACACACACACACACACACACACACACACACACACATCATGCTATGTCCCCTTTCCAGACTGGTCACCACCAGAACTGGAGGAGGAGCAGGTGGACCCTGACTCCTACCTAGTGGCTCGCACCTCCCTCACTCGACCCCGCAGAGAGGAATCCAGTGAGCCACTGCTTGGCTCCCCCTCCACCACCACCCATGCCCACAACCCCGCCTACTCCCCTACCAGAGAGACTCCTCCACCACAACATCCGCATGCCCACCCACCTCTCCATTACTCCACCCTGGCCACTCGTCCTGATGAAGAGGATGCCCACACCCTGGTATGTGGTTTCCTGGCACTTTATTTGGCCTGTTGAGTCAATCATTTTATATGTAAGAGTGACACTGACCTACAGCAACAAGAGGAATGAAAGAAAGATCCACTGAAGTGCCAGTCCAATAGCAAAGGTAAAAAAGATTATCCAGAGATGGAGGATAAGTGTCATGAGAACATTACTTTATTGTTATGAAGTGCATTTCTGTATTTCAGCTATTTAAACTAATGCAGAAATGTAATGTGAATGTAAGAATGACATGGCTTTATGTGAACTGTCTCACTTTGGCAATGGAGAGCAGCAGCAAAACAAAAGACACTCACAGCCCAATCTGGCAAAAGTGAAATCAGCAACTTAAAAGGCTTAATTTGCAAAGATTGAAGAAGAAAGGAAGGGAGATTACTAGACTGAGGCCCAGAGAGAGAAAACCACTTTAGTAGAGATAAAGCAAGGCTGTGGAGAGAGTTCTATAAAGGCTTAGACAAGGAATGAAAAGAAAATAAACCTTGTAAAAGACAGTCTCAGTTCACAGAAAGGGTTGGAGCAAGGTTGTTACTATTTTCAAGATGATTATTGGAGTAAGATAAGTGGAACAGAATATTAGAGCATGCATATTGTAAGAATTGTTTTGAAGGTGATTGATAACATGAGCTTAAAGATGATAAAAGATAATATGATTAACATAAACATTGTTTTACAGGAGTGTAGTAGAAGTGAAGAAGACTCAGACAGTGGACGGGCCACTGGGGACTCTGGGTATGCCACAGAGGAAGGCCGTGGCAGGTGGCGGGCCGAGCACAAGAGTGGCAGCCGGGTGCCCCAGGCCTCCTCCCCACGAGGCTCCTCTTACTCCCCTGTTCCCCGTCACGACGACCCTGAGGATGATCCCGAAGATGACCAGGACACGTCAGAGGACCTGGAGGAGAGACAGGAGCTGCTGGCAGAGGACCTTCCAGGGCACCTCACGCCCAGCCCAGAGCCTGCCCATACCGCCCATAGCACCACCCGCACCGCCCACACCACGACCCGCACCGCCCACACCTCCACCCGCACCGCCCACACCAGTCATGCCGCCCACCTCACTGCGGTCATCGTGTGAGCCTCCCTTCCTCTCCTGCACACAACCACACCACCATCACCGTTGCCACTGCTCCACCTCTCTCAGAATGGATGAGCTGTGCAGCACTGGACCACCTAATACCTCTCTAGTATTTGGTCCCCTCTCAACCTTGTGAGGCCAGCAGAGCACTGAGAAATTCTTGCCTGCCGATGGTGTCTTTGGGGAAAAGTCTAGGGTTGCGTCCTAGTGTGCGGTGACCCACTTCCTTCCACTCCCTGACTTCTTCAGCCAACCAAAGGAAAATAATGGCACTTCAGACAACTGCCATGTGCTTTCCCTCAGTTTGGGTTTACATAAATGCTCCTCTCTGTTTCAGTAGCACTAACTAGCTAACCTGGCATGTGGGAGTGTAACTGTCCTCCACTGTGGGGCAAACATCCTCAAGGAACTGCTTGCACCTTGCTTGGTGCTGGACAAGGCTGCTGCTGGACACCTTTCACCAGATTTTATATTTCGTATACTCTGCCACTAAAGTAATGGTGGCACATACCAACTCTTGCCAGACCATGCAAATATTTAGTCTGGCAGATTAAGTGACAGTTAGTTAAGTCAGTTTAGTAGCCAGAAGAGGTGAGCAGTATTTATGGACTACTTGGCCGGGCTGTATCAGTCTGTAACCCAGCTTCTGGTAGGCTCACTACTTATACTTTGACATTTTGGCCCAACTAAAGAGAAATTGAGCTTAGTTGCAACCCATCTCAGTTCTGAGTCAGAAGCGTCAATCAATCTGTCAACTGCCCACCCTATACTCTTCTACCCACACCCCTTTCCTCTTGCCTTCCTTATAATTGAGCTGAAGTCAAGATTAAGAGTAATGTCAAAGGATTAAAACTTACATTGGTGGTCTGGCCATAGTTGTTATACTAGACATAGATCTGGCACCATGTTAAGATGTGACACTCGTGCTTATATGTTTATTTATTTATTCAATATTTATGGTTGCAGATGATGTATGCCTGCTCAATCACTTTGAGGAATGACAACCTCATCCATGATCTGGTGGACAGGCATGGCATTAGCACTTGGGTTACTTTTATCATATAGATATATATATATATCTTCTGTCAAGGACACAGCTGGGAAAGCACTCGTATTGTATTTTTGTATAGTTATGATTTACTTATATCTTGGCATCATGATTGATTAAGAAGGTATAACAGCATTAAAAAAAGTTGTTTTGTATCAAATATTATTATAGCTACAAATTTAATTTCATACTGCATAACTAATCAACATGAAGTTGATCACTAGTATTAATTCAAAAGGACATACAAGGAAGCCTCCAGCATATTAACATCTGTTATCATTGGTAGTGTTGCATTATATGTGTTGTGTGAAGTATAAGTAGTGACACACTTGCTTTTCCTGTGGCAATTGGTCAGTGTGGGAACAACTGTGTAGAGGATCACTTGGCCTCACTGAGTGACAAGCCTGTAGATGTGTTGGTAGAAATTATTAAATAATGTTGTGTCTTTACAAGGTATTGCTAAATTTGTTTGGGTTATTTTGATAATCAATATTTGTAGAGGGCAGATTTCATACAGTTTATTGACAATTAACCCCACACTGCTGGGCATAATGTCCAACCAGTCTACTCACTACATTATACTTTTTATCCAAGTTGGTTAACTAAAGTTGTTGAGATTTTTCTAAATAACATACATGTGTTATGATGGTGATTTATATCCATTGTGCTCTGATTCATGTAGCTTCCCACACCATCATGTTACAGGAGAGGTTGGTATATTGCACAGATTGCTTATCACCGACAACATTCTTGTCTTGCCACTGAACAGTCACATTATCCATGGCACTGTTCACTGTATGCCAAGCCTTTCTCTGTTGTTCAGTCTCACAAATAGTGCCAATAGTATTTTCAGAACAATTTTATATATTGGTAAATGCTGCTTTGGCTCTCTCTCTCTCTCTCTCTCTCTCTCTCTCTCTCTCTCTCTCTCTCTCTCTCTCTCTCTCCGCTCTCTCTCTCTCTCTCTCTCTCTCTCTCTCTCTCTCTCTCTCTCTCTCTCTCTCTCTCTCTCTCTCTCTCTCTCTCTCTCTCTCTCTCTCTCTCTCTCTCTCTCTCTCTCTCTCTCTCTCTCTCTCTCTCTCTCTCTCTCTCTCTCTCTCGGCATCTTGCCCAGTAACATGTACAAATAATGGCATCAGTGTGATCTCAAGAGAAGTGGTGGAGAGGTGACACTCTTCTGATATTCTGGGAGTTACACTCTTCTTGCAGCAAGTGGTGGCCAAGTAACTCATGGCAGACATTCAGTAAGGCAGTTGGTGTTGAGTTGTGTCTGCAAAAGTAGCTATACCAATAATAGGATGCTAAGTCTGGAGGCTTTTCTAACCTTATCAACTGTGATGCTTAACCAAAGCTATACCAATTTCAACAGTGATATGAATTTTCAGTTTATCAAAACTATAACATTCAAGCTTAGAGTTCATGATATCGGTGATGCCAAGATTGTCATTTGTCTTCTTGTTTTTTAAGTTTCTTTAACTAGTGGTGCCACGTTTTTGTTTATCTTTCATGCCAAGTGAGTGTGAATTACTATATAGGTTTATGAGCTCAGCTAAATGTCGATCAAATTTTTACATGAAATCAGATGCATGGGGGACCAGTGGCTCTGTTGCCCCCAACTCTCCAGCAACTCCTAGTTAAGCTCTTAACGTAAGGATCTCTGAGGCGTCAGCTGTGTTGGATGACTATGGCAGCCACATCTCAGTCATGTGAGTCCAGGGGACAGGTCCAGCACTTGGCATGGCATTAATGCTTGCTTACTGGCTGGGAGCTTCAATGTTTTATATAGCAAAATTCAAACCAAGTTTCATTGTTGTTATATGATCCAAAGCGACTACAGTGATGATAAGAAATTTGATGAAAATTGCCTATGCAGATACATTCATTGCTTATGTTAAGTAGTCAGCATAACTCTTTTGTCCATTATATTTCATGAGTTAGTTTACATGAAAACTCCTTATTGAAAATTTTTTATATCTTGAATTCAGTCTTACAACCATCTTAAACTGACCCAACAGGCTTCTATGAGGCTGCTTCTCTTGAATTAAGTGAAATGCCTCCATGAGGCTACCACTTTGTTTTTACAACCTGTTATGGGATACCAGCCAAGCCTACACACATTCACCAAAGGAGAACTTTATACTGTGCTGCACTGTACCTACAAGTCATGAAAATAACAACAATTTATATAAGGTGTCTCATACCAAACTATGCTTGTATTTTCACACAGGCTGATGAATTATTTGTTGTGTTGTCAGTGCTCCTACATATAGATTACATTGTTTTTATGGGTATTTCTTCATTCCACATTGGAAGTAAAGGTGGGTTACATAGATTTTTATCAGGTACATGCATATGGAAGTAAAACTTGGATGAATATAGTAATTATTTCTAGGTATTATGAAATATTGACATTCAATGAATAATGTGTGTGTATATATATATATATATATATATATATATATATATATATATATATATATATATATATATATATATATATATTCAGTTATAATAAATCTGAAGTTTGACTTTAGGCAGGTTCAATAATTTTTTTGTTCTCTTTCTCTTTGGAGATGGCCCGACAAAACCTTGCAGTATAAGGGTGTTAGTGTAGCCAGCATGTGCATGCCAGTTACGACTTTCCATCTCACTGAATGGTGACTATTGACCAGTGCAGTGCGTGTCTGTCCTCCTAACTAGTGTTTGTTGGTGTAGGTGAGGCAGGTGTAGGCTTCATCTCACCACTTCCGTCCTTCTGATGGCAAGGAAGTAAGGTTTACAGAGTTGTTTTATATGATTTCATCAAACAGACTCAAGTAATAGGGATTATAACTATTGTGTCTTGATATTTTTTCATTTCCTTAATTATAATTACAACTCATTGTTTTCTTTGTCATTCTAATAACATGAACAACAACTTCAATTTTCCTTTGTACTTTTAATGAGATATGTTAGGATTGCCTCAAATGAAACAAAATTAGCATTTACGTGAGGCTAATTTCATTTCCTACCACTAGAATATATAACAGTGAAATGGTATTGGCAGAAATATGATACAAAAGTTATCATTTTATAAAGATTCATTATATTAGAATTATTTTTTTCAATGATGTTCTGATATTCTATTACTTTTAAGTAGGTTGTCTGGTGATAAGAATGTGGGAATATCTATAGTATTTCAAACTTTTTTTCAGAAAGTAAGAGATCTAAAATAAGTCACATTTAACCAAAATTTACCAGTAATATCATGTATATTCATACCTATATTTATTCATTTAACTATCACAGATTCAAGCTGAAAGCTTGTCTTTATAACTGTTGCTACTTTGTATGGTGGCCAGTTAGTTATTGTGGAAAGACTCATTTCCTCCCTGCCTGGACTCTGAATCAGTAATCAAAAGGTGTAGTTCATGCACAACACAGCCGGTGACTTGGGATAGCACAGTTTGTAAAGATTCTTCTTGACTTGTCACTTTGTACCAAGTCGGTGTGAGCTGTAGCCACGCCAGCTGCCAAGTTGCATCATTGTGTACATGATGATATTGATATTCACAATTATTCCTGTGTACTCCCCTGCACAAGGTGACATAAAGGATTTCCGAATTCAAGAAAAGTCTGACCTAGTACATTAGTGAAATATATTTATTTTTTTACTAATAGAATGTATTTATTGGGAAAATAATAATAATCCTCAGCATTTTCTTGCCCCTATTCTTAAGCATAATCTGTGTATAAATTTGCTTGTGTAGTGAAGGTGTACCCCAACTTGTGTTTTATATACGGTTCCACCCATCAGTCTGTATACTGTCAGTACCACCAATACTGTTGATTGTGGAGCTGCCAGGGCCCTTGGACTGTATCTCTGCTGCTCGTCATCTGTGTTAGAAAATTCATATCAAGTGCTGTGAGTACCTGAATTGGTGTTGCCAGTGGTGTTGTCTTCAAATGTGCTGCTGACACTGTACTTGCATCAGCACTAATTGGCCAGTGGTGTTGCTGGTACTGTCATTTGCAATTGGCCAGTCTTGCTGGTAAAGTCAGCATTCAGTTGGTCAGTGTCATTAGTACAGACAACTTAAAACTAGTCTCCTGCCAGAAAAAAAGTCATTGTGTTAGTCTATGTTGGGATTTGGGTTGCATTAGTCTGTGTTTTCCCTCCCTCCTAGTCAGTGTTGCTGGTACAGCTGACCTCTATTATATAGTTTGTGTTGCAAGTCTTGTCAACCTTCACAACTTAAGTAACAGCACACACTCACCTCATTAGCCACGTGCTGCTGGATCAGTCGAGCCAAATTTACACTCCACTTCCCACAGTGCTTTGTGCTGCCCGTAGAACCAGCTAGCCCCCATAGGTTGTAAGTTACCTGGGCAGGTTGGGGGTTACCTGGGCAGGTGGAAATGACCTGGCTTACAGTATGAAAAAAATAACTATGGTACAAGAAGCCCTGGGTCATCCACTATATTTCTACATCATCAGTTGCTCACTCTCAGCTCCACCCTGGGAGCCACTCAGCCTCTCTGGCTGACTTGGGCCTGCCAAGTGTTGCCTCTTTGTGGTCATATCATCATGAAGGGAATTTCCTCTACTCAAGGCTACATCTGCACTGTTCACTGTAGATGATGTTTAGATAGCAGGACGAATATTTGATATACTCAAGTAGAACTCAACATAAAACTGATATATTACCTTTCACCGCCCTTTTAAATCAAAATGACTTAGCTATAGGTGATCATTTAATGTTATTGATTGTTCATGTTTAGTTCACTCACATTTTTGCTGTATATCTCTTCACTTGTAAAATTCTGTATGTATCCAACTATTGTAGAATTTTGCAGTAAACTGATATTTTGGTATGATGAGAAAGAAATTTTTGTAATCTGTAATTTTGTTATAGTACCATATGATTCATAGTTTTATAAGTTCTCTACAAAGCTGATGGCCACATGATGCTTATTACATATACTTTTCATAATCTCTTCATCACATTTAACATCTGAAACAGAAATCAAAGTTGCTCCAATATAAAGGTATTCATTTAAGTGTTTGGTGTTGCATAACTATATATAATTCAGCTAAGTTGCCTGAGGGACCAACTCCTGAGCTGCTCTGGTCAGCCCCTTCTCTTTTGGGCTGTGGTGGAGGCAGCATTCACCTTGTTGCTGTGTTGTGTCCTGCGTTGCATCAGCCAGCTATGTTGCATCTTTTATTACATGTGCTTTTTTATGCTTATTAAGGAGGTGCTACTGGGACCTGTCTTTTGTGTGCTGCTTGTCATCTTCTTCCAGGGAAATTGTAAGTGACATCTTTTAAAAACCACAACAAAAGTGTATGTGACTATTCACTGACACACCCCCTGGTGGGACAATGCTTGCTCATCATTGACAGGCTTGGGTTTTACCATCTTTATATATATATATATATATATATATATATATATATATATATATATATAGATATATCTAATATAAGAATGATATATAATAGATTATATTATTAATATATATAATACACACACACACACACACACACACACACACACACACACACACACACAGATACATACATACATACATACATACATACATACATACATACATCATACATACATACATACATACATACACATAAAGTTTGTAGATTTAATTAGACGAGATGTTATTGAAAGCAAAAAAAGATACAGAAATACTTCCAAAAGCAAAATGCACTATAATTCCTGACTATAGAAGTGAGGCACACCCACAGAAAGATTCTTATACAATGTATCTTGAGATGTTAGTAAACTCTGTAAATGACAACATTTCTATAGACCAATGATGTATGGTTCCTCACAAAATCATTATTTGATGTAGACAAGAAAATCACTTTGAACATGGTGAAGATTGACATTCATCTTTGGCCCAGGAGCAGGAGTGTATCTTGCCATGATCTGTAGTATGTATCAGCTAATGCTTCGCAAAGCTTCTGCTGAGAAATATAGTGTGTAGCAACATCCTTTTATAATAAGTCTTTTTGAAGAGATGGTTTCAACTTGCGAGAAGTTTTGTTTCTATTAGATCAAAAAGACTTTTGCTACATTTGCTTTAGGAGATCACACACACACACACACACACATATATATATATATATATATATATATATATATATATATATATATATATATATATATATATATATATATATATATATATATATATATTGTTGTAGTACGGGTTTCACCAGTAAAGGCAGGTACCAACCAGGAATCAACTCTGAGACCTTCCACTTGCCAGGTGGACACACTACCCATTATGTGATGGTTACTGCCTGGTGACAACCCTTCACATCCTCCCATCCACCAGGGGCTGTGAATCCCTCACTGAATCCCTCTCACTGCGCCATGTTAGACTAAGAGTTCACCAGAAAAGGCAGGCGCTGCCTAGGGATAAAACTTGGAATGTTCTATTTACCAGGTGGACATGCTAACCATTACACCACAGTCATCTTTTGGTGATGATCCTGACATTTTTCTTTTCAGAGCTTTATTTTTATTTACATATTTCTTTACATTTATGTTATGGTTTATTTATACTCTTGTTCAGCATCTATACTGAACTGTACAGAAGGTCTTGTGTTTGGTGTGATGCTGGTTCATCTCTTTCTCTCTGGAAGCAGGTTATTTTTCATTTGGATGGGGATTGAGAGAGAGAGAGAGAAACAGAGAATGTTCCAAAACTGTAACATGTATAGTTCTACAAAAATTACCTGCAAGGATTTGTGCTTGTTGGTTTACAAATTGCTGGCATCACAGCCCAACAATGTCAACGTCTTAGTTATACTCTTTCATCTCAGAGAGGAAATAGCAAGCATGAGGAAACAAAAGCCTTTATATTGAACTTGCTATCCCTCACCAGGTATATCTTGCCCAGCACAAACTATATCATGTATCTGTAAGTCAATCAAATGTAAAATAATTGTACAATTAAAATACTAAAACAGATATATTCAATTCTTCTTTTCCATCTGCTTATTTCTCTTTCCCATTATGGCCACACACATCTCTCCTCCAAAACTGTCTCAATCTAGCCCATATCTCTCTTTATGGTCTGCATTAGTGTAGCTCTCAGCAAACCCACAGACCTGATCTAGTAAATACTCTGTGGATACACTGAATGGGAGGAAAAGTTTGCAGTAAAAGAATGATGGAGCTGAACATAATTGGATGGGATAGAGGGGCAGGTTGAGGAAGAGATGGAAGGACTGCATAGGAAATGATTTAAGGGTCCAAGATTAAACTGCAATAGAAGTAGAAGAATAAGTTATTTTGGTAAGATCAGAGAGAGAACTAATAACCTCTAATGAATGGAAAAGTTGCAGGAATAGAGAAAAAGATAAGTTACATAATATCCATTTCTTGGCCAATTATTATTTATCACACATTGAGATTTTCCTCAGGCTACTGTCAGCTCCAAGGTTCAGCCAGCCAAAGATAGGTACACTATATCATCAGGCTCAACATTAAGGGACCCACTTCTGAGATGCTCCTTCCTATCTGGTCTGTGGTGGAAGCAGCATTGATTGACTATGTTGCTGTTTTGTGGCTCGATTTGCATCAGCCAGGTATGAAAATTTCATTTTGTGTTGTACTTAGTTATTCATCTCTTAGATTTGATCACTACTATTCTTTTTATAATTCAGTTTATAGTATTTTTATTTTTATATACTGTATGTAGCTTTTTTTAAATGATGAGTCTTGTGTAAGCCAGTTGGTCTTTGGCAGTCTACTTATTTTTGTTGGCAATTTTTCTTTTCTCAAGAATTGGAGAATTGAAACATGTACTTTCACAAAGTCCAAAAACATTTTATTCCTGGACTCTACAAATATTTACATATGATACCTTAAATTAGGAACAACCCACACAAAGACTCTTTAGAGAAAACAATAACACCAACTTGTAATACAGGAACCTTTCCAAGGAGGCAGGTATGCACACACACACACACACACACACACACACACACACACACATTTAATAATCTATGTAAAATATAAAAATAATTTCATCCAATTAATGATAGTGTGTTTAGAAAGGAATATAGTACATAGCATGTAAGACATTAAAGTTATTCTAATTCATCTTTGGAAAACAAAAAGCAGACTAGACAAAAATTTGGCAGAAAATTTCACTAAATACATTCATTTCTGAATGACTGCAGTGTGCACAAGTAGTCTTCAAGGGGGAGACCTGGGCTGAAAACTAGTGCTACACACACACACACACACACACACACACACACACACATAAAACCCTAAAGTAATACTCTTTTCGCTTCATCTTTGTGTTTGCTGTTGTACTTGGAGGACTGAAGGGCAAACAGAGCTTTGTATAGACAACCTAGCTATGCACAGATCATCCACCACTTCTTCCAATCAAGAAAATGATTGCTTATATTATACATACAAACATTTGTATTTTGAGCCCATCAAGGAGCAGTTGTGATGTACTAATGCCAAAAGTTGATTGTGGGATGAATAGTGCACAAGCACACACACACACACACATACACACACACACACACACTACACAAGACAAAAAAAAGAATAATAAAAAGCCACTATTCCATACTGTCCCAGATTAACCATAACATGTACATCTGTAAATATTCCTTTGGTTCATATTCGAGCCAAAACTCAGTTAACAAAAAGTTTGGCACAGAAAAGTGAGCTAAGTTGAGATCATTTTCAAATTGCACAAAAACAAAAACAAAAATACAGTAAAGCCAATTTACTGTCCATAACTATATCAAAATCAATGTGTCATTTTCAACCAATGTGTCTTGTTAGTAATAATTTAGTGTCATCTTACAATAAGTGAACTATATGAGGTATGTATTCTCTTTGCAAGACACATTCTATTGCTGTGTCGTGGCATCAATCAATTCATTATTAAACAATTTGAATTTTACTTTGGTATAAATTTTCATACACACTGTGAATTGGTTACACCACAACAGATGCAGTGTGTGGTGTTGATGTGAATTACACAATTGGCTGAAATATTATTTCTTCCTCTTCCATGAAAGGAAGACAGATATTTCTGAATGGGCACAAAATAAATCACTAGGTTATAAATGAACATAGATGATAACACTTGAAACTATGTAAGTAAATGCCAGTGTAAATTATAAATCATGATGATGGTATGTACTTGATAATGAGGAGGTGAGGACAACAATGAAAACCACCACCACTGAGAGACAAGTTCCATGTTTCATCATCTGGTGGCAGCACAACACAATGCATCATTAGTTACTCATAATAATAATGATAATGATAATAGTAACAAAAGTAATAATGATGTACAACAAACCCTCCAGATAAACCATTTATAGTTTGGCAAATCTAAGTTACTGATAGATTTTACATTATTGAACCTTTAGAGATGAAGCCTACACTGCCAATGACAAGAATCTATCTAGAATTGGGAAATACATAATAAGGTGGAAAATTAAACTGCTTTGGTTTGGTTTGGTCATTCTGAGTTCAGCAAGACTTTTTAGCACCAATGATTTGCAAACTGGAGGGACTACTGTACACATCAATGTGACAGCAGCTTTTTTTGGCAGTTCTGTCTTGTCCTTGTCACATTTGAGAGAAAACCCTTCACTAGATGAGTGTCTTGTCAGTGCCATGTTAATACTGCCTGATGGAGTGATGTAATACTGTAATACTGGACAGATCAACAGCTATGATATGTACTAACACTGATCATCTTTCAATCACTTACAATTTAATATGCTGTATGCTTACATTTATGATATATGCCAGAGGTGGCAGGTCAGGCCATGTCACTGACCTGGCTGCAAGTCACCAGTGCTGGACGGCTGGTAGGTTGTATAGGAGAGACACTTGTTTGAGCACAATATGGTGGTTGAGAACACCTATGGCCACCCAAGCTGTTCATTTCTATACAGGGCATACATATCATCATCCATCAACAAAGGGTCAATGGTGTTCATTCAGAATTCACACATTGGTCTTATAGCATGACCCTTGAGAGGAGTGTGGGACATCCCTTGGGGTGTTGTACTTGGCAACCGCTCCTGAGGCAGCACGCATGTTCACCGACCGCCCCAATGAATGCCTGGCTGAACCCAGCCCACTAGTGGCCCCAGACTCCACTGTAGAACCATAGATTTTTTGGCCCGTGGTGCGACCATAGATGTCCTGGAGGGAACTTTGGTGGCCAGGGCTATAAGAAAGGCAGCCCTGGGGAATAGGAGGAAGAGGAATTTGTGGGGCCTGAGGCAGTCTGTTGGGGCCAGGCAAGCTTCCTGTGGTGCGGCCGTATATGCCCTGTGGACTGTGGGAGCCGACCCTCACACCAGTGCGACCCAGCTGGCCATAGACACCCTGGCTCTTCTGGTTGAGGGCAGAACTGCTAGGGGAGAGAGAGGGCCCTGGATACTGGGGAACAGGGGAGTTTCTGGAGCTGTTGCTACCACTGCTGGGATTTGCACTATTACTGTGGTAGCCGCTAGAGTGTGTGGACTGAGTGCTGTTGAGGGTGTTTTGTGCCGCAGCCAGTAAGTCGTCCTGCGCCATCTCTCTCCTGGCATCATGGTGTTGTTGGTGGTGCTGTGGTTGTTGCTGATACTGGTGGTGGTGCTGCTGCTGTTGGTGTTGATGGTGGTGCTGCTGGTGGTGTTGCTGGTGCTGGTGTTGTTGCAGCTGGTGTTGTTGTTGCTGGTGTTGTTGTTGCTGGTGTTGTTGTTGCTGGTGTTGTTGCTGGTGTTGTTGCTGGTGTTGTTGTTGCTGGTGTTGTTGTTGTTGTTGTTGCTGTGGTTGCTGTTGTTGCTGCTGCTGCTGGTCAGTGAAGGAGGTGAGGGGGCGGCTGCCATAAATGGGATCCACGGGTGGTTTGATATCTTGTGTAATATTTCTTTGACGGCGAATGACTACCGTGGACTCTGCTGCTGGGTAAATGAGAGCTCCAGGCCCCGGGGAGATGGTGCGACCTGAGCTGTAGCCATAAGGACTACCAGGGGAGGAGGTGAGGGGTGGCCGCTGCAGTGAAACACTCTTGGGAGACAATGGCAGCAGGTTGGAGTCTGGTGGAAGCTGGGTGAGATCATCCACACTGTTTGACCTGCAATGAAAACTTTTACCATTTCATGTTCCTCCTTTCAAATCTATGTTGTTTTCTCCATTACATGAACCTATTTGAACCCAATCTTTTATGAGGGAGCTCTTTTAAACTCCTTCAGTACTGAGACACCTTTTCATCTTGATTTTTTGGTATGATTAGATGTTTGTATTGACATTACAAAGGGTGTATGGCAGTCAGCAGATTAATGGCGAGAGCTTGTACTGTTTTAATCCCCACATGAGTTTCTGAAGCTGTATAAAACCTCCTAATAGTAACCAGAATTAATATGAAAATGCATCATCATACTGAAGGGGTTAAATCAAAATTACTCTAATGTATCCTGTGTAACCATAGTATCCTGACCTGTGCCTGATGAGATCTGTGGCTCCTGAGTGAACCCCAGACTCCTCAGAGTGTTCAGGTGGTGTGTTGGAGGATGAGGTGGAGACAGAATCACTACGCTGAGACTGCTCCTCTGGCACCACGCCAGAGTCTGTGCTACGTGTACTGCGGGGTGTCATGGGTCCCTGGAAGAGAGACAGAGAAATGTAACAATGGAATACAAAGCAATATTGGCCTGTGAGAGAGAGTGAGACAGGGAAAGAGGATGCAACAATAGGATATAATACTACATGGAGCTCTGAGAGAGAGAGAGAGAGAGAGAGAGAGAGAGAGAGAGAGAGAGAGAGACAGAGAGAGAGAGAGAGAGAGAGAGAGAGAGAGAGAGAGAGAGAGAGAGTAGGGGGGGGGCATGAATAGTAAAGGAATATAAAAGTACATAGTGCCCTGAGTGAGAAATAGAGAGAGCTATGTAATAATGGAACATAACACTACATGGGACCTGAACAAGAAACAGAGATGTGCAATAATGGAATATAACATTAAGTGGGACCTGAGAGAAGGCCAGAAAGCAAGAGAGAGAGAGGTATGGTAATAGAATCTAAGATTATAAAGAAATGTTGTAGAATAAAAATATTTCATGTCTATAAAGTGAGTAAAATGAGTTAGATGAGTTAAAATTTTGCCAAGACAGTCAAGGACAACTAAAAACCATCTAAGCTTTGTTGATCACTTTCCTCTTAACTTGGTAATATGTAACATAAAAGCAAGCTGTTATAATGATAGTCCTAATAGTTCAGTCCCTGGGAAACAACATCTCTCTATTCTGGAAAGACTGAATTTTTACCTTGTGTCTACCAGCAACAGGAAGGGAATACATACCTGTGTGTCAAGGTGGTGTGTGGCCTGAGGACTTTGTGTATGGAGGTGGTCAGCATCCTCATAATCTGGGACACCAGCAGCAGACCCTGAGCCTGCCAGTCGTTCCTCCATGGCTCGTCGGTATGCCAGGATCTGTCATACAGTATGCGTTATTTAACATGAAATATATCATTGCATGAGTGGTATTATGTTTAAAATTTCTGTAGTTTTTTATATCCAATATTTTCCTTATGCACAAAAAAATTTATTAACATGAAGAGATTCATTTGCTATACTTCTTCACATACAAGTTCTTTTTGCACTTATTTATCAATAAGCTTCCTTACCTGCTGGCGATCCACATATCTTGGATCTTGTGGAGGACGTATAGCAGACCCACCATGGCTTGCCCCCGTTTCTCGTAGCAGGGCATAGTCACCTGCCTCATCCTCTGAGTCTGAGAGAGTAGTCACCCTGCGATAGGTGGCCTCCTGGGGCCGCTCAACACTTCTGCCACGTCCCTTTCTGCCACAGGATGACCAACATTATAATGATGTCAACTTATTTCTCTTTCTTGCTGACTTCTTAAACTTAGACTTGGCACATGGATGTCCGCAGAAAAAAAATGCATGGGAGGCATTGATATGGAAATTGCTGTGGGGGAGGGGTATAAGGCAGTTGTACTTAGGTAGCCTACTTGTAGCTCTATGCACTTTTGCCACCTTAACCCAGAAGGTGGCCATGGCTAGAACTGTGGGTATTAAGTTAGCCTGGTTACACTATATTTGTTTGTTTTTAGGTGAAAAGCTACCACACAAAAGAAAGAAACAACAATATTCCCTGTATAGAATTGCACTTAGATATTGGTTATCATGAAGCAAGTCTTACATTTACTTTGCTATATAGATGCTTTCTGCATCTCAATATATATATTCCAGCAACTTCACTGTTTTTTACTATGCTGCAATACTCTATGAAAGTTAATCTGGTTCTTAAGAACTTGCCATTTCTCTCTCTCTAAACAGATGTGGATAATATATTTTTTTTACATTGAATAAGGCAAGAATGATAACTGAAAAGAATGAAACACAAAGAAGTGAGGTGAGGTGCTTACTTGGGGGAGGTGAGAAGGTTGCGTTCATCAAAGGTGACTTTGGTGCGTGGTGACATAGGCTTGGGATGGCTGTGTGTTGGTTTGCTTGGTCGCAACCAGTAGATTTCTTCCTCCTGTCCTCTGGCTCTCTTCTCCTGGTGGGTCTGGAAGAATGAAGCAAGTGTAAGAACTTGTAATATTTTCTCTTTAATTCCCTCTAAATCAACTTGGATGGAAAAGAAACTATTGTCTAACATGAACCTACAGCCTGCAATCCTGACCACTCATAATTCCAACTAATAAACAAAAGGGCCTGGCATCATTTACATGAAAACATCACTTTCATTATTATGAAACTAATATTATTAAGAACAATCATGGTGATGGAAATGATAGCAATTTTTTTTTTTTTTTTTTTTTTTTTTTTTTTTTTTTTTTTTTTTGCATACTCACCTTTTGTACCACACCCATGATAGTCTTCTTTGGAGCAGCATCTGTGATGGCATAGGCCTTGCCTGCCCCTACTACCAGTAGAGGAGCAGCAGCTTGCCCTCCTCTTGTGCCCTCAGAGTTCACAAGCTCCACATCATTGACAAGCTTGATGGAGCGTGCCGAGGACACACAGGCCCGAGCCACTGTCACCCGCAGCTTGAAGGTCCACTTGGACTGAGGAAGAAAGCTGTTTTAGACAGTTGAGCCCCGCATGACTTGGAGACAATTACTGACACTAATTATCATAAATCAACACATTTCAGAAGAAAATGGTTCAAACATTCAACAGACCAGTGTCAGTGGAGACTGCTTTTCTTTGTCCATATTATATATTTCAAGATGGATTACAAATGGTCCTGAGTGGTTTCAGTAGTATTAATCTTAATGTATTGTTACGAACCCATGTATGGGGGGTGCCGTGGCGTGGGTATGTGTGTCAATGTGCGTGGCGGGCTAAGTCTAGGCAAAGGGAAGGGGATTTTGACGGGTCAGAGCCACGTGAGAGTGCTGCCTCGCTTCCCCTCATTGCTGGACAGATATACCAACTAACTGCCATGCAATAGTGCCTGTACGTTGGCAGTGTGCGTGCCAGGACAGTATATGCCTAGTTGACATTGTGGAAGCCTACTGGGAGGCCGTGAAAGAGGTGTGAGGTGGCCCGAGCTGCCGCCTTGCTGTGTGTCGCCTTGTCGAGAGCGCCTTTGTCGTTGTGTGAGGCGTTGTCAAACGGTTCCCCCCCCCCCCCGTGTTACGTGCACTACTTGCTGATTAAACTAGCCAAAGTGAACTCTGTGTGTCTGCTTTCTCCCCCATTTTGAGCTGCTATAGGTACACTTCGCTACACTTGCCCATCCGAGCCGTGTGGAAGTTACGCAACCACTTGTGCCCTGTGCCCTGCTTGTGCACCCGGAAGGCCTGTGTGAACCCTGTGGTCTGAGACATGCTGCTGGGGGCAGAGAGAAGGTGTGAGGAAGAATGGGGTTAACGTAACAGTATATTTACCTTAACCAGGAATTATGTGCTTACTTTGATAGAGTATGTATTTACCTTGAGTACAGAGTATGCATTTACCTTGACAGTGAGGATGAGCCACAGCACTACCCAGAGAAACAGATGGACAATGGTGCCAATCACTGCTGCCAGCACCACAGCATCCAGGGAGCCGCGGTACACAAGCGAAAGATCCCACAGCAAAGGGCCATGAGTCAAGCCCAGCCCCACCAGCACCACTAGAGCAACACATGGAGGTAGGAAGCTGCTCACCAAACCTGGTTCTTGGTCAAACTGAGGGCAAAGATGGGTATACATGACTATTCTACAATGCTCACGTTCTTTAGTGTGCTAGACAAGGATGAGGATGAGAATGGGAAAGCATTAATCCCTTCAGCACTAGACACATTTTTGCCTTAAGGATTGGGTATGATTAGACTATTTTATTGACATTAAGAAAAGTCCATGAAGGTCAAAAGATTAATGGCCAGTGTTTTTACTTATTTTATCCCCACATGAGTTTGAGGCTGTATAAAATCACCCGCTAGTAAGCAGAATTAATTTGAAAACGCATCATGGTACTGAAGGGGTTAAGCTATTAATGAGTGGTAGAATTAATAGCTGAGATGGTATGGGCATTACTTTATGGCATTACATGAACATGAAAAACATCTACGGTACAGTTTCTCTTACCGTAATATGATAGCGTTGCCTGCTGCGTGCAACAAATTGCGTAAACTTCTGATAGCCGTAGAGATAGAGAGCCGAGGAGGAAACGGTCACCAGCATCACCGCCGCCAATAGTAAGCCCACGGTTGCTGGTAAATTGAGTAGGAAGCTTTCGCCGCCCCTGAGCTCCTGGTCGTTGCCGCACACGTGGAGCTGCGAGGGGAGACTATGTTAGATGGCAGCTGGAGACTTGATGTCTGGTGGTGGTCAAACTAATGGAAAAAGTCGATGGGTACTCGTAATAAAATTAATTAACAAAATATGATCTGGAACGTGTCCATTCTGGGCTATTAGAATCTAATAACTGTGTGATGTATCTATGAAAGCAGTGTCAGAGAAAAGTTATGGCAGACAGACGAAGCAGGTCGCGGTAAGTGATGGCGGGATGGAGACTGTGGAGGGGTGACTTACCTTATAGAGGATAGTGAAGGCTGTGATGATAAGGATGGTGTGGATGCCGTTTATTATCAACTGTAGGGAGAATAGCAACCCGAATGCCTTGTTGGTGTGCCAGAACACAGACGGGTACCTAGGAAATATACAGGGAAGAGAGAACAGCCATGAGGGTCTGAGCATGTACACATACACAACGATTATGAGTTTAGCTTCCCACTGCGCTAAGGCATAAGTCTTAGGTAATGTTATATGAAAAACTGTCGACATAACTCTATCTGAAAAAATTACTAATAGAAAATTACTATTTATACGCACAGAATACTGTCAGCGTACCTGATAGCAAACACCAGGAGAGCGATGGTATAGTTCAGTAACTCAGGGGACAGTGGGCTCCAATCGCCTACTTCAGGTAGGTGAGAGTGCAAGGGCGTGGTGTTAGCCCCCCATGTGCCACCCTCTTTAGATCCACGCACACCTTTCCCTGCCGTGTCTACTGACGCTTCCCACTTCGTATTGCCGCGGGAAACTTTGCTCTCCGTCATGACATAGGTACTTTTCCCTGAGTTCTGCTTGTGTTTACTCTTAGTCTGTGTTCTCTGGGGATAAGGTGGGTACGTGGTGTGGTCCTTGGCGGCTTCTGGGAAGCGCAGGGCAGCAGGGAGAGGAAGAACTTCCTCGCTGATGGGAGAAGTGTTGTTCAAGACGCTCTGCACCATCAATCTGTCGTTGTGCGGCACAAGAAAGTCCAGATCGGTCTTCCAAATCTGATCTGCAACAACAGAGAAAAGTTATTTTTACATCGCCATATTTCCATCACATCGATTGCTCGCTCCTCCTATACACATACAAACTAGTATGCCCCCATATTACCCGGTCCTTGCTTCCAAATCTTCCTGTTGATTAAGTTATGATCTGCACAGTTATTACTTATTACTTGCATGCATATCAATTCATTTTCTTTCTCCCCAACGTGCATCCCTTCATTTTGCTTTTTAACCTACACGCACGCCACCACAGTAAATATTCCTCGGTTCCCCTAGACAGCCCTTTACGACATAAACATCTTTCCCCCATTACCCACTCTCCCTCCTTCTGCCCCTTCTGGTCTTTATGATGCAAATTGCGTCCTGATATAACAAAGGGCCCTCTCTGCTCCGCCTCCAAGACAAGACGAGAGGAGAAAAAAATGTGTGGGTGTGTCGAATGGAAGGTCGCGTGGGTGACGTCAAAGTAGAAATCCGTAAGGCATGTTTTATCGAGTTTCTTTGCCCTGAGAATAACAGGTGGAGTTGTGACTTACACGTCGAGACAATGCGTCCATAGAATCGCAACAGAATAAGAGATCGTGTTGCGACTTGTTGAGAAATCAAACATATCTTAGATCCATGAAACATTTAACAAAAAAAAAAAATTCAGGACAAAGCAATGCATACGAATTACACGTAATTTAAGTACGCAGATTTTACATACCAAAATAAATAACCTAATCTTTCCAGTATATGAAATAAGAAAGAAGTCAATGGAAAGAAAAGAAAGAAAATGAAAGTAAATAATATAGAAATCATGGCTAAATTTTTCATTGTGTTCATTGGTATTTCGTGCTTTGATTAGTCTCAACAAGTTCAAGAGCTGTTGTTATCGCGCAAGTGGATGCAGCAGAGAGAGGAAAAGGAAAGAAGGTGGAAAAAGTATGGAGATAACGGTGGTGAGGTTGCGGGAGTAGGTTGTGGTGGTGATGGTGGTGGTAGTGATGGTTTAATGTTTTGACCCACGGCGAGGCAGCGGCGAGAGCGGTGGTGGTGATGATGGTAGTGGCAATGGTGGCCCCACGCTGCCAGACATTGATCGTTGCCACTCCCTATTGCGGCACACACACACACACACACACACACACGTGCGACTTTTCTTCCGTATCCTTTCCACATTTTCCTAATCCTCCAAAACCGATCACTTAACAATGGCTCTGTCCTCCTCTCTTGTTGCTTAGAGAGAGAGAGAGAGAGAGAGAGAGAGAGAGAGAGAGAGAGAGAGAGAGAGAGAGAGAGAGAGAGATTCTTCCGTATCCTTCCCACTTTTCTTAATTCTCCAAAACCGATCCCTTAACAATGGCTCTGTCCTCCTCTCCTGTTGCTTAGAGAGAGAGAGAGAGAGAGAGAGAGAGAGAGAGAGAGAGAGAGAGAGAGAGAGAGAGAGAGAGAGAGAAATAATAAAGATAAGAAATGGAAGATCTGGAGACTTAAACATGCAATCTTTCTTCCTTCCTTGTTTCCTTGTTTAACGAGTATGTGTGTGTGTGTGTGTGTGTGTGTGTGTGTGTGTGT
This sequence comes from Callinectes sapidus, assembly GCA_020233015.1. NCBI lineage: Eukaryota > Metazoa > Arthropoda > Malacostraca > Decapoda > Portunidae > Callinectes > Callinectes sapidus. The sequence goes on from CM035181.1 coordinate 16,684,012, forward strand.
GTGTGTGTGTGTGTAAAAACTAAAGACACAGGCCTTTTGTTAATTTTCCTCTCTCTCTCTCTCTCTCTCTCTCTCTCTCTCTCTCTCTCTCTCTCTCTCTCTCTCTCTCTCTCTCTCTCTCTCTCTTTTTTCCATATGTATCACTCTCTCTCTTTCTCTCTCTGACGCAAATTACTACACACATCATTTTAACGACTTGAACATTAACTACTACTACTACTACTACTACTGTTACTACTATTACCACTACTAATACTATTACTACTACTACTACTACTACTACTACTACTACTACTACTACTACTTTACAAAAAAATATAAGGAAAAGTTAAAGACGAGAAAGCGAGGACGAGAACATACCTACAACCACCACCACCACCACTACTACTACTACCACCACCACCACTACTACTACCACCACTACTACTACTACTACTACTACTACTACTACTACCACTCCAAGCCTCCCGCACCGCCACAAAACAAGCCCACGAAGCCACACCTCATCAATCTTGGAGGAGAGAGGAAGGGAAGGGAGGAAAGGGAGGGAGGAAAGAGAGGGAGGAAAGAGCCGGAGGAAAGAAGTAAGGGAGACAGACTGCCGGGGAGAGGAAACAGACCGGCTAAAAAGATGAAAAAAAAGAATAGGAAGGAAAAATATAAGGGAAAAATAGTGATACATATGGAAAAAAGATGAGCACACACACACACACACACACACACACACACACACACACACACACACACACACACACTCGGGTGATTGATGTTCCTCTCTCGTTTGTTGTTTTGTTACCATGAAAACAAAGACTTTTAAAGTTTTGAGAAGGAAGGAAGGAAGGAAGGAAGGAAGGAAGGAAGGAAGGAAGGAAGGAAGGAAGAAAGTGAGGGTAAGCTGAATAGATGAACTTAATATCAGATAAGTAAAGGAAACCATTAAATATATATATACCATAGTCATCATTAATTATCACCATCATTATTATCATTAACTTACGAAATAGCAGTTATATATAGATCAACCTCGCAATACCAACAACTAAGTAACAACAACAACAACAACAACGAAAACAGAAACAAATATGAACTAATAATAATAATAATAATAAAAATACAAGAAATAAATACTTTGAATTATATCCCTTAAGAAACAAGGTAACAGTTTAGTCACAGACACGGTTATTTGGAAGCAGTGACGTGGTAATTACCGATGATGATAACAATAATAACACCTAATAATTATACCCTGAATAGTTAATATGTTAATGGCTTTCAATATTATACTATCTGTGAAATTAAGGGGTACGTAATTAACTCCTTCAGTACGACGATACTCTCTCATATCTTTCCTTACTATTTTGACGATTTTATACAGCTTCAAAAATTAACGTGTGGATTAGAAGAGTGAAGAGTCTGGCTATTAATCTTGTGACGTCCATAGAGCTTTTCTAATGTCAGTAAAATAATCGAATCGAACCCCAAACTGAAGGTGAAAATACTTACTGAAGGGGTTGTTAGTGGAGGTATTTCAGATGGTCAGAGAGGTGAGTTAAGGGATAAGGGGTTAAAGTATAAGGGGGTTCCAGAATAAGATAAATACGTACATACATACATAGGTTATTAAAGGCTCAAAGTGGTGAAGGATACAGTAACTGGAGAGTGTTAAGAGGTAATGGACAAACTTGGATTAAGGTATAAGGAGGTTCCAGTATAAGATAATTATTACATCCATACGAACCTATGGTGAAGGATACAGTAGCTGGAGAGTGGCAGAGTTAATACACAAACCTTTTTTTCTTTAATGCATATAAATAGACAAACTTTTTCCTTTAATGCATATAACTTTTTAGTCATTATCTTCTGTGGTGAGCTCTCGTCAATATTTTCGAGTACCTTAACCCTTTCAGTACCGTGTCACACTTTTACCGCGAGCTTTGGGTGTGATAGGACGCTTTTATTGACATTAGGAAGGGTCTATGGAGGTCAGAAGATTAATGGCTACATCCCGTTCTTTAATTCCCACATGAGTTTCTGAATCTGCAAAAAATCGACAAATAATAAGCAGAATAAATATAAAAACGCGTCCCAGTACTGAAGGGGTTAAAAGAAACTAAAGACACTCAATTACAATACAATGAAATGGATAAGGGACAGGAAAACACTACAATGACGTAAATAGATAAGAAACAAGACAACACTACAATTTTCTCACAACAATTAAAGACCAAGAAAATGAAAAAAAACAAAATAAATAAACAAACAAACTAAAGACACAACACAATACAATGGAAACGAGATAAGAAAAACACTATAATGAAGTAAATAAACACGAGGCAAAACAACACTACAATTTTTTCATAACAATTCAAGACCAAGAAGACCAAAACAAACAAACTAACAAACTAAAAAAACAATCACCTACAACACAAAACAATGGATAAGGAACAAGAAAACAGTACAATGAGGTAAATGGACACGAGGCAAAACAATAATAATACCAATTTAAGACTAAGAAGACCAAAACAAACAAACGAACAGAATAACAAACTAAAAACACTCACCTACAACACAGTACAATGAATAAGGAACAAGAAAACAGTACAATGAGGTAAACAGACACGAGGCAAAACAACACTACATTATTTTCCTATAAGAATTTAATACCAAGATCAAAACAAACTAACTAACAAACAAACTAAAAAAACACTCACCAACAACACAAAACAATGAATAAGGAACAAGAAAAACAGTACAATGAGGCAAACCGATAAGAGATAAGACAACAATGACATAACGAGCGCAGCAGATGAATAGGTAACGACGGCAAGGGTAATTGGTCGTTAGGGGCATAATGGGGGGTAATGTGGAGCGAAGGGAAACGAGGCAAGTAGTAAGGATGAGTGTTGGAAAGTGCATCACGATTCCACCCTCCTCCACCACCACCACCACCGCTACTAATGCTCATCCAGTTGATCACCACCGCTCAGTGCTGTTAACGTAATGATGCTCCGCCCTGTTAGGTTAGGTTATGGTAGACACGTGCTGATGAGGTGGTAGTGGTGGTAGTAGTGGTGGTAGTAGTAGTAGTAGTAGTAGTAGTAGTAGTAGTAGTAGTAGTAGTAGTGGTAGTTGTTGTTGTTATTGTATTTGCTATTGTTGTTGCTGTTGTAATTCACTTAGCTCGTATCATGACGTGTGTGTGTGTGTGTGTGTGTGTGTGTGTGTG